>JAFBJZ010000325.1:167500-222500 GCA_016785225.1 Psettodes erumei | reverse complement strand
GATTTTATTTCTTCTTCTTTTATTTGTCCGACCGCAGCTCGCGACAGAGAAAACATCTGCGTTTCACTGGGAGCGAAACTAAAATGAACGATCGCGCCGCTCGTGAACTTGAGATGGAAATGATTCAAACGTGGACAGGACGTCTCGGGGACGAGGTCGGGACACGACAGGTCGTTTCGGATCAGAACCAGGTCTGCGGGTGTTTGTTCTTCACTAATCCAGCAGGATTAACTTCCTCAGAACCCTGGTACCGTATCATCTGACGGGATTACACGCGGCGCTGCTGCGGCGTCAGCGTTTCTTTTTTTTTACTCGTGACCGCTGCAGATCACTGATCAGTTTCACGTGGGCCCATTAAAATGGAAAATCCAAAATTGTTTTAATTTGTGCGTCCAGTAAACGTTCACCTGTGAAGAGCACAAGGTCACGTGACCGGCGGTTAATCGCGCCCTGTTGCGACCCGCTCGGCGTTTTTGCCAGGCTAGCCGCTCTCCACTACTTGTGCTAAGCTAGGCTAACAGGCTGCTAGCGAGCTAACTATCTGCAGAGTTCAGAGCCAGACACGTGACGTCAGGTCACCGCAGGGCGGGGGCAGACGGCCTCCAACATGGCGGACAGACGTTAAAGTGACGTCACATTAAAACCCTTTATCCACCCCCCCCCCCCCGCCCCCCCACATCCCACCTGAGCCGGTTCAGACAGGCCAGTCTGCCTCCCCCCTCTACTTAGGGCTTCCCACCATTATACCACATTATTATCCCCGCGTCCCGCCGCGCTAAGCTCCGTTCAGACGCGCTCACCTGTAATTAACCCCTCTCTTCTTCTTCTTCTTCTTTTTTTTTGTATTATTATTGTCCTACATTATTACCGCGCAGCGCGTGCAGAGCCGCCCCCCCTCCCCCCCGTTCTTCCAGCCCCGCGCGCAAAGTATGACTGTCACAGGGAACACCTGTCCAGGTGAGCTGGGAACCAGCGCGGGGGTGTCTGGGGTTTAAAGGCAGCACCTGCTGGCCTGGAATCAGCAGATAAGGATAAGTGTGTGTGTGTGTGTGTGTGTGTGTGTGTGTGTGTGTGTGTGTGTGTCTGTCTGTCTGTCTCACACACCCTGACCGTCTGGACCTGGACCTGGACCTGGACCTGGACCTGGGACCGGTCCAGCTTGGTTCTGTAAAGCGGAGCGGCGCACGGTGACTCCACCTTCATATTCTGATTTATTAAAAAAAAAAAAAAAACGAGAGTCCGTGTTGAAAAGAAATAAACGAAAAAGGTTCGTATCGATTATTTATCGGCTCATTTATGTATAAAGTACAGATTTGTGTATAACATTTGTGTATAGAGTAATTTATCATCAAATAAATTACACATTTACTCATAATATTCCTGCACATGTGACCAAGTGGACCAAAAAAATTATATTTATAATAAAAAATCAAATATGCGCATTAATAATCCCGAGTACCGGAGCAGAGGAGAACCGGCGTTGCCGCAGCAGCACTTTCCGCATCACGTTTGAACACCCCCCCAGCACCACCGCTCTGATTGGAACACCCCCCCCCCCGGCTCCGGTCGCCGGTGACACCGGCGCTGACGTGAAGCGGCCGCTTCGTTCTGCTGAGCAAACACGGCACATCCCCATAAACGTTTAAAAGGTTCCGTTGTTCCCCGCGTCTGGAGCCGGATTTCAACCCGAGTCAAGTTTTAACCGACGTATTACAGTGTGTGTGTGTGTGTGTGTGTGTGTGTGTGTGTGTGTGTGGTGTGTGTGTGTGTGTGTTGGAAACTGCGCCGCTGCAAAGAAATGATTATATGTGATCCAATTTTGAGTAAAAGCGCGTTGAGCGCAGGGAGGTGGGGACGACTGACCTGCAGGATCATACCTGGATCCTGGTCCGACCGGGTCCAGGAGGACGGAGACGTGCGGTCTCTGCACAAGGTCGGTGTTACGCCGTGCACCTTCAGGTGGATGAATCAAACACACCCATCACCTGCAGGAACACACACATCGTCAAACTCAAGTCCACACAACGAGTCTCTCCAACAGATTCACAACAACTTACAGGTGCAGCAGCAGGACACGCCCCGCCCCGACTGGACTCCGCCCCTCTGTGGTCCAACAACCCGGTTCTGACAGAACCTGGGGCCTCTGACGCGCTGATTAAAGTCAAACACACACACACACACACACACACACACACCGTGTGTGTTCCTACTGTATCAGACAACGCAGACAGACGTGAGCCGTGCCGCCTCTTTATTCATGAGTTTTCACATGCAATCACAGGGCGAGCGCGTTACATACGTGTCACTTCCTGCACGCCAAACATCAGGAACTCGTCCTGGACGTGCTGCAGCCTGAGCAAACTTCATCATCATCATCATCATCATCATTATTATTATTACAAGTAATTCAGTCAAAATGCTAAATATGAAGTTGCACGGCCCGATTTTTACTCAGCACTTCCTGTCTCAGATCAGTGGAACTCTGGGACGTCTGTAAAAAAAAATCAAAAACAGTTTCACTCGCTGAGAACTTCCTCCAAAACTCATCTCATGGACCTACGCTGACGTACGCAACTTCCTGTCCAGACCAGGAAGTCGCCGCGTTCGCCGGAGAAACGTAAACTACACGACCGTGAACGCTACGCAAATAACGCTGCGGAAATAAATAAGATCAGTAGTCTGTCACAGCAGAGAAGACGACCGCGATCTGTCACCGTGCTTCAGCTTCCTCTCTTAAAGGAAACAGACACGCCCCCCCCCCAGGGGGCGGGGTCGCCGGATGACATCACAGCCCGAAACGGGGGAGGACGGCGTGAAAACAAACGTGGAGAACGTGAGCGGCGGCTCGGTTTGAACGACGGGCGCAGAACCTGGTGGAACCGGCAGCCACACGAGCAGAACCTTCACGTCGCGCTTCCAGGGGCATTGTGGGAAACGCAGGATGGAGAATTCTGGGACTTTGAGTAAATGTTGATGAAAGTGAAAACGCGGCGTCGCGAAGAGACGATTGTCGGTTCAGGGTGAACGAACGCAGGTTGTGCGGTCGGATCTTCGTTGTCCAGTCGTCCGTGTGAAGCATCTGCTCGTCCAATGAAAATGTTGCCGCGTTTCCACTTCCTGTTTTGAGCGGCTGGTGAAAAAACCCTGTCGTCCTCGTGGACCGAAGTCGCAGTCCGATCGCCGCCGGCGTCGCTTCCCATCCGGCGCTACACCGTCTCCTCTCTGCGCTCCAGCCCGGCGGGCGGGGCGTTGGTCTTGGTCCCGCGGGCCTGGCCCAGTCCCAGCGCCTCCCCCCTGGCTTTGAGCAGCTGCTCCGGCCCCCAGTGCAGACAGAGGGGGCAGGGGCACGACGGCGGGTGGTGCACCACGCCGGCGGAGGGGTAGAGCGCCGCCGCGCCCTGCGGCAGCCCCCGGGGCCTGCCATGGTACGGGGCGAGGCGGAGCGCGTCCAGAGACCTCATGGGCGCGCCGTAGGGGCCGTGGGCCGAGGACGCCGGCGACGACAGGGCCAGGGGGGAGTAGTGGTGCAGGGGGAGGTGGGGGAGGTGGGGCGGGATGAAGGGGTACGGCAGGGAGGCGGAGGAAGGGGAGGCGCGGCCCATCAGGAGCGCGCCCAGGGGGTCGACCAGAGGGTGGGGCCACGGCAAGGAGTGTCGCTGCCGTTTGTCCTTCATCCTCCTGTTCTGAAACCACACCTGTGGGGGAGAGGAGAAAAGGATGGGGTTATTTGTGGGGGGGGGTCAAGGAAGCAGAGATACTGGATCTCTGTGGAAACCACGATAAAACAGATCCTGGATCAGCCCATGAATAAAGAGAGATGAGCCGCCACCCTGGCCCGAAAAAATCTAAACTCAGTTTATCCAAACCCAGATTACGCTAATCCCTGTTTAGTCTCCACCTTCCCAACACCGACGTGTCGACTCCTTCACCAGCTCCGGGAAGGCCGCGCCTCTAAAACGTCAGGTGGCGGCGTTTACGAGGCCTCGCCTCGCATTCCTGCCGTTTCATAAAAGCCTGTCCAGTAGCTGCCGGGTGGGGGGGCATTTACTGCATATTAAAGACGCTGCGTCGGGTCGGGTCGCACCGCCCCCCCACACACACACACACACACACACACACACACACACACACCCCACCCCCGGCGTCAAACGTTAGGCGCCACTACAACCTGTCATCGCTCTGTCTCCGGTGCTGATTTAAGGTGAGAGGCGTGAAGATGGAAAACTCATATTCATGGGAAATGTCCCGGGGGGAATTAGCTTAGCTTAGCATAAAGACTAGAAGCAGGTGGTAACAGTTAGCATGCGTTCTCTGATTAGTTACCTTTAATATCAAGTTGAACATCTAACAAAACATCTAACAAAACAAAAGTTTTATTTTAGTTACATACACTCACTGGCGTCGCCCTCCTTCAGCCCTCATGCTAAGCTATGCTAAGCCCCCCCGCCATACCCAGCTCCTTGCTGCATCTCATAAAGAGTGAACAGCGGCAGGTTTCCAAGGTCAAAGGTCAGTGGTTGATGTTGGACCTGCGCACTCAGAGACGATGAAAAAAAAAATCCTGTGATCCACCGGACCACCTACGTACCTCAGGGACCCCTGGAGGTCCTCGGACCTGAGGTTGAGCACCAATAAGGTGTGAATGTTTGATGAAGTTGTTTTTTTTTTTTTTTAATTTTTAATATTTTTATTTTAAATTTCACGTCACCGGTGTTCGTTCATTTTAGTAAAAACAACGAGAAGTTAAAGTCTGACACGCATTCAGGAGCGTTGACCCGGGTGAAACGCGCCGCGCCGTGCCGGGTCCGGGCCGGGCCGGGCCGTGCTGTGCCGTGCTGTGCCGTACCGTACCTTGATGGTGGTCTCGGGCAGGTTGAGCGCCGTGGCCAGCTCGCAGCGCCGGGGCCGGGACACGTAGCTCTCCTTGCCGTACTCCTGCTCCAGGCGGGACAGCTGCTCGCGCGTGAACGCGGTCCGGTGCCGCCGGCTCTGGTCCAGCAGGACGCTGCGCGGGCACGAGTCCCGCCGCTCGTCTCCGGCCGCCGCGGCCACGGGCGTCTGTCTGCCCTCCGCCACTGCAGGAGAGACGACAAACACAACGCGCGGGTTCTGTTCAGCAGCTCGGAACCAACGTGGATTTTTTTTTACGAGAACTCAGGGCGACAACTGGACCGTGACGTGACGACGTGCGTCACGCTGGTTCTGTAAATTAACGTGGATTACGTGGACGTCACACAACTTTTTTTAATCTCAACACTCCTCTAAAAGTCCCCAAAAAGTGTATGAAGTGTTGCACGGCTGTTCGTTCAGGATTGTTGTACATTTCTGGCAAACAAAAAGGGAAAAAAAAAACATTTAAAACTTACAAATATTCCAAAATTTGGGGGAAATAAAAATAAATGAAATGAAAACTTTCCTGCACACAGAGCAGGGACAGTGAGGAAATAAAACATTAACCACCAACATGTTTCCAGAAGTTACACACAACATTTTTGTGTACTTACACATCAGGTAGTTTCTGTCTGACAAGTGTTGGAGTGAAAAATAAAAAATAATAAAAAGTCTCCTCCAGGCCTGACACCGGCGGCTCCGCTGCAGGAGGACCCGGTGAAGACGCCGTGTGACACACACTCACTCCATCCAGGTTCTGGGTCGGACACTCGGGGACGAGATGAGGTGTTTGTGTCCCCCCCACCTCCTCCTCCACCACCTCCACCTCCTCCTCCTCCTCCTCCTCCTCTATCGCAGGCGCTCCAGACGCGCCGCTGGTGCCCGCGTCGGCCCGGCGCGGCGCCGCGGCCCGGAGAGGTGTTAAAGTGTTTAGGGCTGAAGCCTTTGGTCTCCGTCTCGGCCTTTGTACTTTTGTTATGGAGAATTAGAGACGCGCAGGCAGAGACAGCGGCCAGACCCGCATTGTTCTCCGCCGTTTGATGTCGGCAGGTTTGGAAGTGACTCATTACAGACCTAATGGCTCCAAATTGGCCGAGATGGAGCGGACTTATTATTATTATTATTATTATTATTATTATTATTATTATTATTATTATTAATAGTAATAATACGGCGTTTTGTAAATCATCCATTTTCCTGTCATTCCTCCTCTCTTTCCTCCTTCCTCCTCTTTTCTTTTCTCAGGAGGTGTTTTCACACTTATTCTGAGGAAACGTGCGTTTCATTTCGACTTTTGGACGTGCCGGGTTTTTTTTTTTTTTTTTTAGCAGGGACGGTGCCGCAGCTTCGGTCGTGGATTTGCAGACATTTTCTTGAATAATAACCGCTTATTATGACTTCACACAGGGCAGATTAATTGAGCTTTATGGGGCGTAATAGCAGCGGGCCCGTGAGCGCGCAGGGGGCTGACCCTTGAACCTGTGTTTTGTGGCTTATTACGGCTATAATCTGTTCTGATTGTTAATCCAGCGGCCAGATGATGATAAAGAGGACAGGCGGGGGACAGAGACAGACAGACGCCAGGTAGGGTGGAGTCACTGTCCCACGGAGGAAATTTATCATTAAAAAAAAAAAAAAAAAAAAAAAGCGCTCAGGTGGAGGAGCTGCAGTCACACCGGCGGAGGAAACAGCTAAAAGTAAAAGTTTTTAAAAATGTTTTTCTGAGAATGCAGGAAGAATTTACGAGCAAAATTATGAAATAAAAACAATATAATATATAATAATAATAATAATAAAAAGCAGCTCACTGATGCTTTCATGTACAGAGTCTGTACAAGTCACCCAGCTTGTCCTGCAGTAAAACATGCAGTATGAAGGAGTAAAACTTGTACTCTGGTGCAGTATTTGATACTGTGTATTATGTATAAACACGAGTTTCATAACAGCAACATTTTCATGTTCTTTGTTTTTTTTTTTGGACTCACACAGCAGATCAGGAAATATACACGTTGGAAGGACGATGCAGGAAGTAGTCTGTGTCACTACAGAGTGACGTTAGGGTCAGGGACAGGTTGACCCCTGACCCCTGACCCCCAACCCCCCAACCCCCCATCAAAACAAACTGTCATAAAAGTTCAGTAACAGAGGATTTAAAGGGACAATGCTGTGTCGTTACTGTACATACAGTGTGTGTGTGTGTGTGTGTGTGTGTGTGTGTGTGTGTGTGTGTGTGTGCTTTGTGGCCACAGTCAGTGGGTCCGTCTGAGCGTGTCCGTTGTGTTTTGTTTTTGTCTTTTTGTTTTAGACGCTGCAGTGACGGATCAGGTCTGACAGGCGTCCTGTCCCACGCTGCGTCTGATGGTAACTCAGAAGTTACTTTCCTCAGTAATCTATTACTTTTCGTCATGCCCCCCCCCCCCTTTGCGGCGTGCGCTGGAACAATGTGAAAATGGAGCGAGCGCGGGATCAAACCTCCGCCGTCTTCACGCCGGAGGACGGACGCACATGTTCCTCTTCCGTGCGACATGTGCGGCGCAGCGTTCGCCACTGCGCCGCACATGTCTGCTATACTGTTGGAGAGCTTACACAAAATGTGTGTGTGTGTGTGTGTTGTCCCCGAGTACACCCGCACGCTGACTGTGTTAGAAATGAAACAAGCTAGCGGCGGTTGTGCAACACATGCTAACATCCTCGTCTGAAATCGCCTCTTTTTTTCATCAACACGCTGGAACTTTAATCTCTCCAACATGGCGGCGGCGGCGGCGAGCGGCCCGATGGACGTTTTTCTTTCCGCGGCCGTTTCTCGTATATTCAGAGACGAGCTGTTCACGCCGTGTTCGCATCTTGTCCGTATGTCAGAAGCGAAATTATCTGCTCGCCATCAAACCCAACGGGGTCGTGGTGGATCCGGGACCTTTCCTCCGGACTGGGCGCAGCCAGATTAAATCATCCAATCAAATCTGTCGGTTCTATAAATCCACGTTTTCAGCTAGATGCTAACATGCTAATGCAGGTTCGCCATCTTTACGCTAGCAGGCTAACGGTTTCTCGTTGGCGTTAGACAAACATGTGGGAGTGTTCGGCCCCGATGATGATGAAGATGACGACGAACCGCGTGACCAGCACGACTGTGAACGAACACCTCCGCCACCGCGACCTTTAACCTCCTCATCAAAGCACAATCTGCAACGTTTGACGCACGCGCAGTTAGCCACGTGCACGCCAGCGAAACATCGCTTCATATTTCATGTCGACCCTGCAAAACGCCGCACGCAAACTGCTAACACGACACGCGCGACAGCCGAGGTTTGGTCCGCGAGGCGTCGGGACGGCGCCGCTCGGCCTTTTCTTCTTCTTCCTCCCCCGCGACGGCGGCGTGGACGATGAGACGTGGGTCAGGTGTGCGCCGGCCTCCGCTCTGACAGGTGACCGGCTGTGTAACACGCATCTGACGACAGCAGAGCGTTCCCACGGAGCGGCGGCGCGGAGAGCAGTCGGGGACAGCGCTGTGTTTCTCATCGGCTTTGATCGTCCACGTTTCATCCAGATCCGATTCTCCCCCGGCAGCTGCTGTTGTTATTTCACTTTGCTCTTTCCTTTCAGCGCCCGTTTGCACCTCCGTCGTCACCGGGGCCGGTCGTCCGCGGCGACAAGTGCTTTTGCCGCACACGTGTCCTCGTCGTCGGGGAAACAGATTCCGAGCGACTCGCCCGGCGGACACCTGGCGAGCGCACATTCCCGCGAGCGGCTGTGTGACCGTGCATATCAATGACACGTCCTCGCGGGCTTTGATTCCTCGACGTGTAAATGTTTTCCATCGACTCGCCGCCGCCGAACCCTGTTATCCCGGGCGGATTGGTAGTTTTGATCAGATGATCAAAGTGCACAGTTGTATCTGTAAAACACATGGCCGGCGAGTCGACGCTTTATCGCCTTTTCCACCCGGGGGTTGTTGGCGAGCGCGGTCGGTTTCCCGTCGACCTGCGTGACCTTCGGGTCGGGGGGGGTCAGGTGAGGCAGGTGAGGGCGTGAAATAAAAGACAAGGTGTTCTGAAGGACAAAGTCAGATGACTTGGCATGGAAGGGGGGGATGATAATTTTATGCTAATTGCTAATTGAGAGGATGATGAGGCGTTAACTTCCTGCGTGACCCCCGTCGATCCAGCCCAGCGTTAACAGAAGAGAAGGTAAAATGGCCGACGACGCCGGCGGCGCTAATCCCATCAGTCACTTGTCGTGTCTGTGTTTCCTCAGCGAGGACTCGCAGCTGTTCGGCTCCTTCTTCTTCTTCTTCTTCTTCTTCTTCTTCTTTTTTTTTTTGTGCGTGTCCCCGTTCATCAGCTGCAGGTTCTGGTGCGGCCCAGATGTGATGTTCTGTTTGCTCAATAAATCTGCGGGCTCTGTGTTTAAAAGACAGCGCGAGCAGCTGCCGCTTTGAACCGCGGCCGGGACAACACGGCTCATTATCTCCCCAAAAAATGTGCGACTATCACGAAGCCGCGTTTTTACGACGTGTTGGAAATAATTATATTATCGTCGCCGCTGCTGCAGCTCGCTCGCCGCGGATGGTTCCGACCCGGGTTACTTTGGACCAGCCGGTCCTCCTGTGAGAACTGGGCTTCACGTTCTCGTCGGAGTCCCCGTCCCCGAGTCCGCTCGGGACCCGGGTCCAGTTCGGGGGGAACCTTGCGCTGCGTCTCTTCTCTTTGCAGACGATGTGGTTCTGTTTGTCCCGGACAAGGTTCAGAACTGCCACCCTGACCCTGTTCCTTTCCAGGTCGGGAGCGAGGACGTTCAAACACGAGCAGGATTTCCTCCGCCTCCGCAGAACCTGCTCACAATGAACCGGACCCGGAAACAAAGCCCGATCCAGCCATCAGTCCCTCGGTTCCGAGGTCCGAGCAGCCGGAGGCTCCTCACGCGAGCCGGGCCGATCACCTGAGCTGCACACTGAGGTGCAAGGCTCCCTCCTATTGGCCACTGAGGGAACAGAACATCGCAGGGCCGCACCTGCGTCACCGGCCCGGGTCAAGTCGGACCGGGCTTCTCTGTTCTGTTTTGTTTTATAAAGTCTGACATCATAAATCTGATCGGGTCATTTTATCAGCTCATCCTTACACCCTCCGACCGGACAGAACTAAAAACTGGACCGTTCCAGAACCGGCGAGGACGCGGAGCGACGCCCGGGTTCTGTCCGACGGGTCGGACACGTCCACCTGTCCCGGACAGAGGACAGAAGACAAGCGGCTCATCTGTCACACGTCAGGGAGAAAGCTGCAGGCGGCGCCGTCGTAACGCTGGAAGCTGATTGGCTGAAAACTGGTGCAGGAAGCAAATTTCTCCCCTTTTTTTTTTTTTTTCCTGCAGCGAACGAGTGAGGAGACGAAAATAAATAAAAATATTTCTCACCCATCAGTTGAATATTTGAACATGAAAAGTATAAAGTGCGACGTACCTGTATTAAAATATGAATATTATCTTAAACCATGTGAAACACGTCCACAGAGTGAAATTAATTAAAATTATATTAACTAAAAGAATTAAAAATAACTCCATAATTAGATGCTGTGAAGATGAATTACACTTTCATCACAAAACAATTTTTTTAAATTTAAAATACAGTGAAATAGTTGCGCAGCTGCGTCCGTATCATTTCGTGATTTGCTGAAACTACCTGCGTCTTACGTCGAAATATTCCGCGTCCCCGTTTTTTTTTTTATTAAAACAGATTTTATAAATAAAGTTGTTCCGCAGTCACGTGCGGATTTATTTAAATAAAGTTCGGTTTGAAACACGGATTGAATTTAAAAATGTGACGCGCGGATGAAGAGGTTTCCGGGTTGAGTGCGATTCAAAAAACAACAACTTTATTTTAACAAAAGGATGAAAGACAATCAGTCGCGTTCAGTCCGCACGTGCACGCGTTCAGAACCGGGAGATAATTAATAATCGATGAGATATTAGTTCGATCATCGGTTTCCGACGCAGAAAACACGAAAAGCCGTTTGTCATAATTCCCCGAGATTAATTATGAATCAATAAGACTGAAGAAAATATGTTTTAAAAAATAAATAAATAACCATAAGTGTGTATCGATGAACGGTTTCCTGCAGGTTCCGTTCAACCGGCACCGGGTTCTGTCTCCAGGTTCGGATTAAATCTGTTTCCTCTAGTTTACATTTTTATTTTGTTTTGTAAATCTAAATCTGTTCCGGTATCATCCCAGAAATTATCCGTAACGCTGCAGCAAATGATTATTCCACTTATCAATTGATATGCTGATTCTCTTTTTTAAATTTATTGATAAAGACCAAAACCACAAAAAGGCTCAATAATCAGATGTTGATTTAAACACGTGTCTTCACACACATTGTCACTGAAGCTGGAGACACTGATCATATTTTTTAAACATATTTTTTAAAACGTTTTTGCTTTAAAAAATAAAAAAAATCACCCAAATGATTATTGATTATCAAAAAAAAAAACAAAAACACCTTCTTTCAGCTGTTTGCTGAATTATTTCCATGTTTATTCATCAATAAGATCCACATTCACTCAACATCGGATCACAAACTCTTCTGCTTCATCAGTGAGATTAGGATTAAAATTAAATTAGTGTATGTTTCAATATGTGAGTGACGTTTCTCTCATTATTAGATTGTGTTTTTAAAATCATCAAACTTTACCTCGGTGATTGGACAAAATCAGAAAGGCTAAAATCACACACAGGCACACACACACACACACACACACACACACACACACACACACACACACTCTCTGAGCCGCTCTCCTGTTAAATCAAGGTCAAGTTCAAGGACACACACCACTGGTTGCCGTGTAACAGCGGCTGCTGGCGCATTCTCTTCACAAATATTCTGCTCCAGATTAAGAGTAACTGTAACTGTGAAGGTAATCTATTACTTTGTCTGAGCCAAGTCAACGCAAAGTTGTTTACAGAAGTGATGACATCATCACCACGTCGGT
Organism: Psettodes erumei; assembly: GCA_016785225.1. Classification (NCBI taxonomy): domain Eukaryota; kingdom Metazoa; phylum Chordata; class Actinopteri; order Pleuronectiformes; family Psettodidae; genus Psettodes; species Psettodes erumei. The sequence continues at coordinate 210,623 of JAFBJZ010000325.1, read as the reverse complement.
TTGAGCCTCTCAGAGTGATGCATGATGGGAAAAGACGTCGACCCGAGTTTCAGTTCAAGCTCATGGCAACAAAAACGACTCAATGTCCCACTTACTCACTTTCTCCTGCAGCTTTCAGCTCCGCCTCCAGCTGTGATGTCATCACCCTCCAAAGAAAAAAAAAAAAAGGAATGGTTAAGTTGAAAACAACATTTAAACTTTATTGAAAGAGCGGCGCAGACGACCGGGGTCAAAGGTCACGTGATCACAGCGTTTCAATCCGATGAGATTAACGCGAGTTCTCCTCACTGACCCAGATTATATTTCACAAATGAACCGGTTCCTTCAGGTTCTAGTTTCACGTTCCTCCGACTCAAAGACACAACATCCGTCAAACTCAGACCCGTTTAAAAAAACTGCAGAACTGCAGGAACCGTCCACGTGCCGGATGTGGACTCAGGTCTGGTTGAATGTGTAAAACCTCCTGCTACTGGTCACATGTCATCACCTGCTGACAGCACAGCTGGACGACGACGATGATGATGATGATGATGATGATGATGGGCTCATCAGAACAGAACCAGAACTGATCCTGTGAGTCTCTGCTGGTTCCTGCTGGATCCTGAAGACAGGGAGACCGTCCGCCTGACCTCTGACCCGCTTCTCCACACTGTGGGAAATAAAAGCGTTGGTGCTCGGGTCCTTCGGGTGAGGCAGAGCGGGTGAGTCAGGCAGAGCGGGTGAGGCAGAGCGGGTGAGGCAGAGCGGGTGAGGCAGAGCGGGTGAGGCAGAGCGTCACCATCAACACAACCTGCTAAATGTAACACAAACATGTCAGAACAACAACAACGTTGTGTGTTACTGAGGCTGAGGAGGGGGAAGTCAAAATTAGGATTAAAATAGATTTGAGCAAAAACCACGAAAGATGATGAAAGTTACTTTTTTATAATAATAATAACAATAATAATAATAATAATAATAATAATAAATAATAATATAATAATAATAATAATAATAATAATAATAATTCTTAATAAAGTTGTTCAGAAGTGGTTTCAGGGTTCGTTTTTTTTTCTTTCTGAAAACGTGACGAAACGGCGACAAGAGTTTGTCACCGGAAATTTAAATTTTAAAAAAAAAAAATTAAGTTGAATGAAGTTGAAGGCGGAAGTGACACCGGATGCGGTGACAAACAAACACTGTCGGTTTCATTTCTCACACGTGATCAGTTCATTTTCTGGAAATAAACGGATTCTACGTCACAACGTCCCGGATTAATTTTAACTGGTTTTGTTCATGATTTAACAAAAATAATGACGCAGTTATTTCTACTTGTGCACATCCCTACAGATCTCATCCTGCATAATCTCATGTGTTACAGCGTGTAATCTCAAACATGACACATCATAATTTCCTCTAATCTGGAGAGCAACGCGTCATCTCTCTGACGCGGTTTATTGTCAGATTTTTAAAAAAATCACATCAGAAAAATCTGCAATGATTTCCTGGTCCGATCCAGTGAAACAGACAAATCCTGCAGAACTGTCAGAACCGGTCGCTCGTGTGCAGCCGCGCGTCCCCGGTGCTTTTATTTTGAAGGGGAACCTGGTTAATGATCGAACGAATGTTTGTCCTCGTACTGGTTATACTGGACCGAGCCGGTGCCATCACCCGAGACGGCGTGGCGTCACACACACACACACACACGCACACACACACACACACACACACACACACACACACACACACACACACACACACACACACACACACACACACACACACACACACACACACACACACACACACACACACACACACACACACACACACAGCTTCAAGGTGTGCAGCGGCCTTGAACTTGAGCTCATTACATCTGTCTGTCTTTCTGTCTGCCCCCCCCCCCCTTTCCGTGTTAAACTTGACCTTGACCTTCAGGGGCCAGACTGCCCCCCTCCCTCCCCCTCCCCCCCCTCCTCCCCCTCCTGTACAGACCACACTGTGGGAGACAGAGACTGACTGTCTGGGTGGTGGTTTTGCGTGCCGGTGCGGGAGGTTGATCCACGCAACACCCGCAGCGTCACTCAAATCATGTTCAGGTGTCACGGTCATGATGGAGGGGACACACACACACACACACACACACACACACACACACACACACACACACACACACACACACACACACACTTTTCTAATAGCAGTTTAGTAATTTCGAATTACTTTATCCTTTATTTTAGTTGAATTATATATTTATTATTATTATTATTTCTTTTGAAAGAACAAAAATTCTGCATCGACTTGTGGTTCTTTCCGGAGCTTTCAACCAAATTCTACCGTATTCCTCAGTGAAAAGCGCGATTTTTTTTTAAATTTCCTGTTTTATTTTGTTATGGATTTAGTTTATTTACCCGTAACCCCCCTACGTGTAACATTTACACCAGATTAAAGATTATAATCCAAACCGTGCTGCCACTTCACCTCACGCGATCTTTTTTTTTTTAATCTGCCGTTTTCTCCACGCGCTCTGCGACAAACTCAGACCGACACGGACCCACTTCGGGTTCCGCTCACGTCCCCGTCCGTCACCTGGAGGAGCTCCACACCTGCTCCTCACGTCTGCAGCGCCGCGGGCTGCGCACACACACACACACACACACACACGTCGTTAAATCTGCCATATTCCCTCCGACACATGGACCAGCCCGAGGCCCCGAAACAAACCAGAACTTTCCCTGACGCACAAACCGAAAAGTGAAACGGAGTCGAACGAGGCGCAATAAGAAGCTGTAACCTGCTACACCCAGGGCGGCTCAGCTGTTACCACTGCGGCCCTGCTGCACCCACCACCACCCACCACCACCTACACCACCCGTGTAGCCGTTGGCGAGCTGTTCCAGCCACATGCGTGACTCATAATCTGCTGGTCTCCACAGATACCGCAAAATTATGTTTACCGGGGGGGAAAAAAATGCGCACAAATTAACGTTCAGTGCGCAAAATGCGCAGCTGGAAAGACGTGGAAACGTCACAGGAGTTTGCTTTTTTTTAAGTTGAGCTGCTCACAGTCAAGTCTCAGCATCACGACAACACGGCGCTTATTTTACGCACACACACACACACACACACACACACACACACACACACACACACACACACACACACACACACACACTTCTTCAAACTAGGAGTAAGGACGCACGGAGAGATTCATCCTCACTCCCACCCGTGATCCGGGCGGGACCCCACAGTCGAACCCGCGTTTCTCCGGCTCCACGGTCTATAAAGTCAGAACGCACACACACACACACACACACACACACACACACGAAATCGCCCGCGAAATGTCCAAGCGGGTACAGTTATTATTTTTAATAATCAAATGATCCTTTTGAAGCCTGGAAACGCTCGTGGCGCGTTATGAATTTTAATAGTTTTATGACGACGATAAACTTTTTTTTTTCTTCCTCGTGTTTTTGGCAGAGCCGGTTATAAGTCTTTAACTATGTCCAGGACTCAGTTTCAGGGAACATTCAACATGGATGGTTCAAAAGGCGCCGGTGGCTCAGGTGGCGCCTCGTGCGTCTTTACGCACAAACGTCTGTTTAGCTCCTGTTTTTGGTTTTTGTTTCTGGGGATGTGACTCTTTCTGTGGCGACAGCAGGAACTCGGAGAGTCCTGCGACGTGATGCAGATGCATGATGCAGATGCATGATGCAGCTGCACGAGGCAGAGCGGCGCGTCCAGGAGGCCGAACCGAGTCTGCTCTCGTGCCACAGCTCGAGCCTCGTAAAAACATTTTTTCTTTGACTGACAATCCCCCAACAAGTCTCCTCTTCTCTCCCCCCCCCTCTTGTCCCATCACGTGATCAGTCGGCATCATCCAATGGCCACGCGCCCTCCCTCCTCTCCCGGTCCCGGGGGCTTGTTGCGTCAAGATTGCGGCTGGGATGTAACCGGAGGTCCGGCCGGCTTCCCGGAGTCTTTGCCTGCGAGCGAGCGCCGCCGGTGAACGGTGCAGCAGGGGAAGGGGCAGCGCGCGCGTGCGTGCGCGTGACGGTACATGTGAATCACCTGAACGGTGTGTGTGTGTGCGCGTGTGCGCGTGTAGTTGGCGGAGGAGAAGAAGAAGAAGAAGAAGAAGAAGAAGAAGAAGAAGAAGAAGAAGAAGAAGCTGCTGCGCGCCCCAGTTCGCCTCATCCAGCCAATGTAGCAGCTCCAGGATCGGTCAGAGCCCGAGAGGAAACGGCGACGAGCAGAGGCCAGACCGGGACCAGCAGCGCCTATGACCGCCTCCCTGGTCCTCAACCCTCGCTGGCCAGCGGACGCGGTGATGTTCGTGTATGACAACAACCTGGACGAGCTGAACAAGAACATGGAGGGGCTGGTGGGCAGCGGCAACTTCGCCGCGGCGACGGCGGCGAGTCAGTGCCGCAACATCATGGCACACTCGGCGGCCGCCGCGGCTCTGGGCGGCCACCCGTCCGGCCTGGTGCACTCCTCGGCCGGCTACTCCGCGGTGGACGTGTCCGCTTCGGGCTCCGGCGACACCGGCGCGTCTTCGGGGAAGCAGTGCGCGGCCGGACCGTGTCCCGGAGCCGCCGTGCCGCACCAGAGCTCCTCCTCCGCCGCCGCCACGGCGTTACCCTACAGCTACTTCGGCAACGGCTACTACCCGTGCAGGATGGGGCGGGGTTCGCTCAAGTCGTGCACCCAGGCGGCCGGAGCCGCGCTCAGCTCGCAGTACATGGACACCACGGTCAGCTCCGACGAGTACCCGAACCACCGGGCCAAGGAGTTCGCCTTTTACCACGGCTACCCGAGCCCGTACCAGTCCATGGCGAGTTACCTGGACGTGTCGGTGGTCCAGACGCTGGGCAGCGGGGAGCCGCGCCACGACACCCTGCTCCCCATGGACGGCTACCAGCCCTGGGCTCTGACCAACGGCTGGGGCGGGCAGATGTACTGCTCCAAGGACCAGGGCCAGGCTGGACACCTCTGGAAGTCCGCGCTGGCTGGTGAGACACCGACTCCTCTCATTAAAGGCAGAATAAGAAAGAACACGCGGCGAAATCATGTTTAGTGAACGTCATGAAGCGGGAAACACATGGCAGAGTTTAATTTTAATCCATTTGTGATCTGATTATTTAATTTAGTCAGTTTAAGCGCTGGTCTGAGGGCGGTTCGGTTCCCAAAACAATAACAGGACGAGCTGTTGTGGGCCTGATTGTTTTTAAAAACAGAGAGATGTTTATTATGATGATAAATTCAAAATATGAGCAGAGACACGTGACAGAATCTGTAACTTTCAGCTCGTTTCTGCAAAAAATGAACAAAATCAGATTAAGAAACGAAAATGTTTCTGCGACAAACACGTGGGTGAGAGTGAAGGACGTGCAGGTGCTGCGGCGTCGCGTGTGTGTGTGTGTGTGTGTGTGTGTGTGTGTGTGTGTGTGTGTGTGTGTGTGTGTGTGTGTGTGTGTGTCCTCACACCGCGTGTCTCTCTCTCTCTGTCCCACAGACGTGGTGGCGCACCAGCACGACGGCTCGCCGTTCCGCCGCGGCAGGAAGAAGCGGATCCCGTACACCAAGGTGCAGCTGAAGGAGCTGGAGAAGGAGTACGCCGCCAACAAGTTCATCACCAAGGACAAGAGGAGGAAGATCTCGGCCGTGACCAACCTGTCGGAGCGGCAGATCACCATCTGGTTCCAGAACCGGAGGGTGAAGGAGAAGAAGTTCGTGGCCAAAGTGAAGACCAGCGCGCCGTAGCGGGCTCGGTTCGGACGGTCCGGCGGAGGAACTGGGCCTGTGATCGAGAAGAATTAAAAACAAACAAACTGCAGGACTCGGACTGCGCGCGCACACGTGTGCGTCAAAACACGGAAAAAAAAAAGGACATAAAGGACAAAATAAAGAACCGCAGCTTCTCAGAGGCGTCATGTAAATACAGCACCGGTGTGTGTACCTGTCTGTGTGTGTCCGTGTGTCCCCGTGTCGTCCCGTCTGTCCGTCAGTGTTGTAACCCGCTGTTATTCTGTCCATACTGTTTATACCGCCTGTAAACCAGTAATCCCAGTATAGTGCAACACCTAATAAATTCCTTTAATCCCGAGTTTTAGCTTTTATATCTGCAAAAAACAACAACAACGACGTCAGATTCTCTCTGAACGAATCGAGCTGGTAAAAAACCGGTACCGGTACCAAAAAGCAGAGGAGTCCGGATCCGTTAACGGGACCGTGGTGTCGTGTTTGGAATCCGGCCTCCGTCGCCGCAACAACGCGAACCACGTCCCGCGCTCGGCTCCGGAACCGCGAGTTAAAATTCTTCAGCTCCCGACGGATCACGGGATCTGTCCGTCTCACGTAAAGTTCGGGTCGAACCGCTGGAACAGTTTCAGTCTGCAGAGACAATATGACAATATTACAATATAAAACGTTATTACACGAGAGTCACTGAATTCATCTGATTTAATTTAAAATATTTTTAAATTTAATCTTCTTCTATTATCTTCTATTATTCATGCAAATTACATGTGGACCAGCACTTTTTATAAAGTCTGATAGCATATTATTATTATTATTATATTATTATTATTATTATTATTATTATTATTACTATTATGTTTGAACCGTATGGGTTGATATTAAAACTGAGAATACATAAAATAAGTAAATAAAAAGTAAAATAAAAAATATATATATATAAATTACAGTCATGGCAAAAAAACTGTATTATGGTAATTGCGCAGAATATGAGATCAAAAGCAGGAGATTATAATAAAATACAATAAATAAATCAAGTTATAATCTTATTATTTTAAATGAATCATCAAACTTAAAAAAAGCTTCACATCTGTAAACATCAGGCTCTTTTATGCTCATTGTGTTACTGTGTGTGTGTGTGTGTGTGTGTGTGTGTGTGTGTGTGTGTGTGTGTGTGTGTGTGTGTGTGTGTCAGACCAGACAACGTTCCGCTGTTGTAAAACGTCCGTTGGTCACGTGACTCTCAAGGTCAAGCGACACACACACACACACACACACACACACACACGGTCAGATCCACGTTAAAGGCCCGATCCGCGGCCGGTTCGGTTCCGTCACCTGTCAGCACAGATGATCAGGATCAATACAAAAACATCGTGACAGCAGCGGAACCGCACTCACCGAACCGCACTCGGAACCAGACGGTCCGGTCCGGACCAGCACTGACAGCTGTTAACACCGGCCCGTTCTGCTGGGACACCGGACCAGCTGAACGGAACCGCGCACATGGTGCACGCTGATATTTCACAAGACGACTCAGCCAAGTAACACACACACACACACACACACACACACACACACACACACACACACACACACACACACACACAGAGGGATGTGTTTGAAAATATGAATGACTGTTTATTGGCCGCGCTGGTTCTGGTTCTTTTAACACTGGATCAGAACAAAGTGTAAATCTGAGTTTGTGATTATTGAATATTGATTTAAAGAAGCTGGTCTGATCTGAGCAGTGTGTGTGTGTGTGTGTGTGTGTGTGTGTGTGTGTGTGTGTGTGCGTGTTACACATTAACATTGAACTTGACAAACGGCTGTGCGGCCTGTTGACTCGGTGTGTGTCCTCCTCTAAAGAAAACAATACTGACGGAAGCCCTGAAGCTCATAAAGCTCGCGCTCCCCTTTAGTCCAAATACCAGAGAGAGGAGGAGGAGGAGGAGGAGGAAGAGCAGCAACCGTCACACTCACAAAAATCTGTTGTTTAAATCTGTTTTCTTTACACTGGAAGTTAAAACATTATTTAATGGAAAATATATTTTCCAGCGCAGAGGACAAGAGAGAAAATAAAGTCGAATCGTTTAAACTAAAATATAATAATAATAATAAAAACGTATGCAGGCATAGCAAAAATTTTAAAAGTAATTTTGAAGCAGTTATTTTTTACTTTATATATCTAAAAGAGAATTTTTTTACTCCACTTGCATTTATATAAAAGCTGAAAAATAAAATTTAAAATAATCTGCATACATAATATACAATAATTTACAGTTCCACATTTATGATTAAAAACTTGAGTTCATTTTGATAACAATTGTTTTGTCCCTTTACTTTTATTTTGGTATTTGTAAAAGAGCATTTTTACATTAAGTAAAAAAAAAAATTGTGTGTAAAAATTTGAACTAAAATGTTTGAATAAATAGGAAAGTCACTTTCGTCCAATTAAATAAAACAATGGGACAAATTTTCAGAAAAATAAAATAATTTTTTTCTCCATTTTTAAAATTCTGATTTATGTTTAAAATTCACAGATTCAAATTATTTTAAAATGTTTTTATTTATTTTCAGTCCGAGCTGCTGCTGCAGTTAACACCCGCTGAATGGACACAGACATTTTACGTTCCCGCGTCTCACAGAGAGAGACAGACACATTGTGCTTATCATACAAAAAAAATAAACACACAACAACAACACAAACTGAAACTTATTGATGTTCAAAAAGAGAAAAAGTAAAATAAAAACGCACAGAAACCAGATTAAACTGAATCAGGATTCAGAAAATCTCAGGTTGTCGTCATTTTACTGTTCTGACTTGGTGTAGTTGTGTAGTTGTGTAGTTGTGTAGTTTAACCCACAACATACGCATCATATTTTATACACACGTCATATGTTGTGTACGTAAAATCTACAGTAGTGGAGTAAAAAAAATAAACATTTCCCCCCCCGAGTTGTCGTGCAGTACAAGTCTACACATAGTGTTCATTCATGCCCACGGACACACACACACAGACACACACTCATCCACGTGTTGGAAAATAAAAGTGGCGTCTCACTCAGCTGATGTTGTGCGTTACTTCCTGTCCTGAACGAGGAAGCGGGTCGTAACGCCGCTGCTTCCTGTTGTGTTGCTGCTTTGTGTGTCTGTCGCTGCAGGTAAACGCACAATCCAGGTTGCAGGAGACTCGATCCTTGTTTGTTTGTAAAACTTCTTCACGTTCATTCGTTTCCCTTTAGTTAAAAAACAAACTTGACTTTTCTGTCAGTTTTACTGACGTCACTTCCTCTGGTCTGGTCAGCTCATCGTCGATCAGAGTCGATCGGGTTTAAACCTGATCAATATCGTGTGATTAAAGTTGATCAGATCTGATCCAGTCACGTGATCACGTTCAGATATTTCACGACATCCAGAGAGAAAAGCTCACTCCTGGGGATACGGGGCGTTTGATTGATTTGAGTGGACGTCTCTGCATGGTGTCTCACACACACACACACACACACACACACACACACACACACACGAGTCACATGACCCACAACACCGTCCGATTTCTATTTGTCTCAATAAAACTGAATCATAGAAAACTGAGAGTTTTTCTCTTCTGTTCTATTCTACAATGGTTTATGAGAGAGTGGAGGAGACCCCCCCCCCTGCACACACACACACACACACACACACACACACACACACACACACACACACACACACACACACACACACACACACACACACACACACACACACACACACACACACACACACACACACACACACACACACACACACACACACAGCTCCCTGGAGTATACTTTGTGCTTCAGACCAGGAATGCAGGACCGGGGCTCATTTTCTGTCTCAAGTTCATGTCCAACAGACCCCCCCACACACACACACACACACACACACACACACACTCACCCCCTCCCTCACTCCCTCCCACACACACACACACACACACACACACACACACACACACACACACACACACACACACACACACAGTTAGCCTACCACTTTTACCACCTCCTCCTCCTCCTGCTCCGTCTTTGTCTGCACTGCGGAGCGTCTTTTTGTCTCCCAGGTTGGACGGCTGCAGTTGAACTTGAGACAGACGGACAGCTTGTAAACTGTTTGTGGTCTGGCCCCCGTCTGGTCTGGAACGGCCTGGGGGGGGGAGGACGGGACGGGGGACGGGGGGGGACAAAAGGGCTGAGAAATGGACATTGGAGTGAAAAATCCCTTTTTTAACGCAGTCGGCTTCAAATGGAACGGCCGAGACGCTCTGCAGCTTCAAATACGTCCAATAAGAGACGAGGGACGTGCAGCGGGATGTCCAGGTACCGCGAGGAGACACGACGGCCACACACACACACACACACACACACACACACACACACAACAGTCCAGTCTCTGAGCAGACATGAACTCTGCAGAAAAAGAATCAGTCCAACTCGTGTGTGTGTTTTAACAGCTCAGAGGGAAAAGGAAATGACTGTAAACACACATACAGCTCCAACAACAGTGTGTGTGTGTGTGTGTGTGTGTGTGTGTGTGTGTGTGTGTGTGTGTGTGTGTGTGTGTGTGTGTGTGTGTGTGTGTGTGTGTGTGTGTGTGTGTGAGAGAGACGGTCGGGGGTGGGATATGACATCATCCTGTCATGAAGGCAGGAGTGTTTAGTTTCCTGAGACGCAGCAGAGAAAATAATAATTATTAGAATATTAAAAACTTTACTACTGCGAAATTTAAAAAAATACTGCGTACATACTGCATGTGTGTACTCCAGTGTGTGTACTCCATGAAGTATTCACTCTCACATCTTGTATTTTAAAACTAACCTCTCTTTAATCCTCCCCGAGACCGGACCGCGTGAACGGGCCGGACAGAAAGGACGGTTCAGTCCACACAGGCCCGGGTCCGGACCTGGACCGGGACCAGGACCGGGACCGGGACCGGATCCAGACTCAGTCGGTCTCAGTTCCCGTTGTCCGAGGTTTTAGTTCCCGGGTGACGAGGAGCAGCAGCTGCAGAGGAATCTGTAAACGTCATAATGAAGGATGGGACATACTGTACATGATGTAATCAGTACACAACTCTTACATTACAGCCTGATGTATTTAATATGTTAAATTAACTCAGCTCATATTCACTGAATAAATAATAATATCACCGGGATTAAATTATTAACATGACAGATTATTCTGAATTACAGGATTTTTAATTTCAAAATTGTTAATTGTTTGCGCTCAGATTATGTCAGTCTTTTAAAAAAATAAATACAATATGCCAAGGGTCCACACACACACACACACACACACACACACACACACACACACACACACACACCTGAGCGCTGACAGTTGTGTAATAAACTACACAAAACAGAATAATTCACATTTTACTTCCTGTAATCAGGAGGTAAACAGGAACAGCTGAGCCACACAAGCCATTTGGACCAGGGTCAGATCCTGGTCCAGGTCAGAAACCACATTCTGGGACTGATCCGGGTCAGAATCTGGACCCAGGATTTTTTTTATTATTTTTTGAGGATTCGTCATCATTGTGAAATAAATGTTCAGAGTCACATTCAAGAAAAACTGAGGGGCGATTTGAAGGATGGAGAGCAGCGGGATTACGGATCCAAATCCTAATCTGTGACCTTGACGTGGGTGCGGGAGCCCCCTGCTGGTGACCACGGAGACCTGATCCATTAACGTCACTCACTTTAATTAACTCCACTCAGTCTCTGAGCAGCGACCTCCTCCGACACCCCGCTTTTATTTTGGCAGGTTGTTTGTTCCCATCGCTTCCGGTTCGCCCTCTCTCAGTTGATCCACTCACCTGTGGTCTTTTACACGTGTGTAATCACAGCAAACACAAACACGCGTCAAACATGGCGTCCACACACACACACACACACACACACACACCTGCGCGTACCTGCGGCCTCGCGACAGCGCGGGTTTTTAATCAAACGGCTTCGTGACACGTGTTCACGTGACACCAGTTTCCACGCAGACGGAACAGGACGTTTGTTCTTACCTGTGATTTACAGGTGAAGACAGAGCGCGCGCTCAATTCGTGTCGCAGGTGTGGCCGGAAGTGTCCACCTGAGAACCCCCTCCCCTGCCGGATGCAACATCCGGAGTGGCAAAAGTTCCACCTGGGTGCCGCTCACGTTTAATCCTGCGCGGGTCACGTGGGGGAAAAAAAATCACGTGACTCTCACGAACATCACTGGGGAGAAAAATAAATTAATTTAAAGAAATTAATTAATTAAAGTTACATTAAAGAAAATTACTTTTCTCGCTATTTAAACAAAATAAAAAACAATATACTGTAACTGTTTTACACAACAACTCCAGACAAATACTGTACAATTTACATCTTTCTTATTTTATTATTTCTATTTACTTTATTTTATTTTTAAAAATATTTTACTCTCTCTATTCATTATTCTTTTTACCTTAAAAATAGGTAAGGGGGAGTAGAAAATATATTATTATTATTATTATTATTATTATTATTATTATAATAATAATAATAATAATAATAATAATAATAATAATAATAATAATGTACACATGTACACAGACCTAATTAAACCCGACAGCTGTAACACATCAGTGTTTAATGGTTCAGAATGAACCGTGTTGTGAGTCAGTCTGTAATTATTAACATTTAATGACACAACACACATTGTACTGTGTAATTAATTAACACAACGCAACACAAAGCCAGAGCCGGGACCCCGTGTGTGTTAAATAACGGTCGATCTGATCCGGATCACGGAGCTCCGGGTTCAGCTCTCCTCCCCCACCTGGCGGTCGCTTGGGTGAACTGCATCTGAAACTGCGTGTACACCGTGTATTAATACTACGTATGATGTACTATTACTCTGGACAGCGACGGATGCGCGTTAACGTCACGACAGCGAGCAGGTCGGTGACGTGGTGGCTCGCGGCGGCCGGAAGCTCAGCTCAGGTGCGGCTCCGGAGAAAACGGCAGAGCTGAGAGATGCGTTTGGCTCAGCACCAAGGTCAAACCGGAGGGGGGGCGGGGTCCCTGGTTTTACAGCTCCGGGAATAAAACCGGGATCGCCCGCCCCCCCGTGATGGCACGGACGCTCGTTTTTCACAGAAAGTCGCTTTTACGCGGGCGGCGGCGGCTGACGGGCAGCGGGCGTGTGTTCAGCAGACTTTAATTGTGTGTCGGTGGCAGTAAAAACGGGCCCGGTGAAATACTGAACCGTAAAAGAGCCGCGGGCCGGGACCGGGGCCCCCGGTGCATCCTGGGAAACGGACATGATGAAGAACGGCGGGTCGGAGGGCGGTGACGGGGGCAGAGACGGACTTAAATCACCGCACTTCGGATCAATCGAGCTGATTGAATATGATCACTTACCTGGGCGCACGTGGATCCGGGTCCTGTGTTTCTTTTCAGTACCAGCACCACCTGGTGGTCCCACCCGGGAACTGCAGCCAATGAGAAACCGGCCCCTGTATTTACTATTATTAATAAATGAATCGATCTGAGAGTCACATGTGGGAGGAGACACAAGAGTCGTCAAACCTCAGATGTCACGTGACGGTGACGCGCTTGGCGTCTTGCGCGCAGCTGCGCTTCCACGTGAACCCGAGCGCGAGTGTGGCTCCGAGGTGATGAAAACGAACAAACCCGCCTTGAATGAACTCACTGTGCGGGAGATGCCTGAACCGATCAGATCTGCTGACTGATCAGATCTCACACACACACACACACACACACACACACACACACACACACACACACGCATCTGAAAACGCTTAAATAAGTGAGGAGCTTTGTGACTATTTCAGACCAGCCAGATGTCCCCGCAGTAAAACATCTGGATTCGGCGCCTTTAACGCGCAGCTTCTCCACATCTGCAGGAACATTAAAACATCTGATCGGTTCAGTCATCGATTACCAGCCGGCTTCTGATTCGCTGACTGAGACTGTTCCAAAATCAATAGATTTGATCAGTTTTGTTCCTCGGAGCGTCACTGATTGTAACAGAAATAGGAGTGTGTGTGTGTATGTGTGTGTGTGTGTGGGGGGGGCACCTTATTGATCTGCGGGGGCAGAGCGCTGAAGTTTAATACAAACCGCCCTCGACCTTCAGACTCACGCGAGGTCACCGCGTGCACGCGCCTGAAATGCAAATGCGGCTCCATTAATATGTTTAATTCTCCTGACGCGCAGAATGCACCATTTTATGACACCCCCCCCCCCCCACACACACACACACACACACACACCCCCCCGCCCCTCCCGCCGCCCCCGTGACTCGTTTTATGGGAGAAAAAAGCGAGTGTGAAGGAGAGAGAGGAAGAAAGAGAAGGATTCCAGCTCGCACATAGATCCCGTTTCTTCTTCACCAGAGGGGGGGTGGAGGGGCAGGGTGTGTGTGTGTGTGTGTGTGTGTGTGTGTGTGTGTGTGTGTGTGTGTGTGTGTGTGTGTGGGGGGGGCACAGTGGGAGTTTCGGGCCTCTTTTCTTTCTATGCTGTAAAACTTTATAGCGAGCTGGGGCCTGGTTGTCATGGTAACCGGTTATACGAGCTTGACCGGGGATGTGGAGCAAAAGGGGTGGGGGTGGGGGTGGGGGGCACCATTTGCAAAAGTATGTGTGTGTGTGTGTGTGTGTGTGAGAGAGAGAAGCCGTCTGCTTTCAATGATGCCCCCCCCTCCACTCTCCCCTTAATTATAAACAGAAGACACACACACACACACACCAGTTGTGTGTGTGTGTGTGTGTGTGTGTGTGTGTGTGTGTGTGTGTGTGTGTGTGTGTGTGTGTGTGTGTGTGTGCGTGTGTGTGTGTGTGTGAATAGGAGACGGCCCAACAACAAAAAAGTGTTTCTTCATGGTGAGCAGCGTCCTGCGTCATCCCGCCAGCAGCGGTCCAAACCCGGCCCACCGGTACCGAGGTGACTGACGGGATCAACAGAACTGTCGGTACCGAGGGTGGTGGTGGTCTCACGTGCAGCCGAGGTTCGCGCGCCATCCAAGCACACGCTTCCGGGTTCGATCCAGAACCGGCGCGACAACGTGATAATCGGATGGGACCGAGCTCCGCCGGAACACGGAACCAACGGACAGGAAGTTGACTTGACCTCAGACACGTCACCGTCGGTCAGATCAAACAAAGCCTCATAAAACATGAAATATTCTATATTTTATGTTTTATGCGTGATTATGGGTTTTATGGACGGGTCCAGTTTACCACTTCACTGCTCCGGTTTTAATCAGGTCCGAGGAAATGAGATTTACACCGGCGCCATATTTCACGCTCAAATATTCATGAACATTTGTCAGAAAAACTCTGATTAAAGCGAAATGAATCCCGCTCCGGATTAAACGTCATCACTCAAGCAGGACCGCTGCTTTAACGCGCCAATGAACGCGGGGCGTAAAAAAACAGGAAGTCAGGTGATCACGTGACAGGACTGGTCACGGTTCAAAGGGCTGTCCGTGATTAAATGCATGAATTATCATTAAATACGGAAGCTGGGAGCGGTTACAGAAAATGAACCAGTCTCTCTAAAATTATTATTTTATTTTAAATTATTATTTATTTTTGATTATTATCATATTATTATTATTATTATTATTATTATTATTATTATTATTATTATTATTAACACTGTACACTGGGTGGAATTGGGGGAAGAAAACCTGGTTAACCATAAATAAATTAAATGAATCTGACTGATAAATCAAATTTCATCACAGTTCAGTTAGTTTAGTTACTTTATTTTTAGTCAGCAAAACATTTTTATTTTCTATTTTACTATCTATTTTCTAACCCTATTATTATTATTATTGTTATTGTTATTATTATTATTATTATTATTATTATTATTATTATTATTATTATTATTTTAGTGTGTTTGTGCACTACAGTTAAAAACGCCTCTTCTGTGGATATTCTGAATATTAAATATTAAACTGCGGCTGGGTCCAGTTTACCGGAGCGGGTTCATGTCACGGGCAGCAGCGACACCTGCCGGCGGAACCCGCGCACTGTATCCGTTTCCCCTCCAGTCCCGGTCCGCTTCCAGACGGCGTCGCTTCATCGTCGCTCTCCGGAGGTGGAGGAGGAGGAGGAGGAGGAGGAAGAGGAGGAGGATTCACCGATCATCCGCACACACTTCCTGCAAAAGTAAGACACGTTGTTTGTTTGTTTGTTTTTAATCTAACAAGCTGAGCTCATCTTTTATTCTGTAAACCTGCATCTCTACTTTTTTAATCTTTTAGTATGTCTGTTTCACACCGGGTATTTGTTGCAACTGTCACTAAATTAAAAATAACCAAACTTTACTGAAATAGTTTATGACGTCAGCGATAAATAGAAACTGTTTCCTGCCCGCGGGTGAGTTTCATGTTGTCACGTGTTGAGAAACATCACTCAGCTTTGATTTGAATACATGGAAGTAATAAAGGCCGAGCAGTGGAAACTCTTTCCGTGCAGAAATTTATTCTGCTCATTTCCCCCCTCAGCGGTTCGGTTCGGCTCCTCTCATGTTTCCACGATATTAAAACGAACCTCCCGCTGGTCCCAGACCCGCGCTCCGCGGGGACGGGACAGAACATCCGCTATCTCAGAGCGACGGACCGAACCGGGGAGGGAGGGGAGGGGGGGCGCTCAGCTGCTCTGTAATTGGATGCAGCCTCCAACCCGTCCGGACCTCCTGCCTCTGAAAAACGGGCCGTGCGGTGAAATATGGACGGAGGCTCTTTAATGGACCCGCGGTCCGGTTCCTATTACGGAGAAAGAAAGAGGGGCGTGGCCTGCGCGGGAACCTCAGCCTGCCATTGGCTGCCGCCGACCTCATCATCTTCATCACACACACACACACACACACACACACACAAACAGAGACGTCCCCCCGGGATCGAGCCAGAACCTTCATCGGTACCGGACCAAAACGGGCGAACGCACGTGCTTACTGTTCACAGCATTCCAACACCGCCGCCCCCCCTTCTTTCTTTCCCGCCAAAACACCCACCGCAGCTCGTGCACACCTTCTCTCCGCGACACGCGGACCTCACACACTCCGATCCTCCTCCTGAAGACGACCAGGTGTGTGTGTGTGTGTGTGTGTGTGTGTGTGGGGGGGGTCAGGTCTGGAGGCGAGACAAGGTGACTCCTCTGCCTTTTTATCTCTCACACACACACACACACACACACACACACACACACACACACACACACACACACATCTTGGACTTCTCCTCGTTGACCTACATATTTAACATCCGTGTTTTTATTATTATTCTAAGTGACTGCAGCTTATTACGGGACATTTTATTACGCGTGTTTAAACTGAGATTGTGCAGCTTGTTAAAACTGAAGACGAATTAAGTTTAAAATAAAAACATCTTATTTTATTAAGAGTCGTTTTCGTGACGACAGACGCGTCAGAATAAACTGTGACGGAGAAATAACTCGGTTTTATTGTCGGACAGACATTTATTAATCCCGATGGTCGAACCTGACTCGAATCTGCCGAACCCATGTGGGTCAGAACCGACCAGCAAAAAAAGCAAAAAACAAAAACAAGATGCTGTCGGTTTTTTGTTTTTTTTAAAATAACATTATGTTCAGAATATTCACCAAACATCTGTCCGATCACGCTCTGGTTTTATTTTCCTGTTATTTATATTTATAAAACATTTTTATTAAAACAGTGAATCACTGCAGTGAAAACGTCACATCCCATTTTATCCTCTTTATTTATACGGTTCTTTTTTTCTGCGCCCTGTTTCAGGAATAATAATAATAATAATAATAATAATAATATAAAATCGAACAGACCCGGTTGTTTTTTCTTTCTTTATGTTTAAAACTAATTTTACTAAATAATTTTCAAAATTTCTAAAATTCTAAATTTTCTAAATAAGTTTCTGACCTGCAGACCGGGCCCGGTAGAGATCTGGATCCGGATCCGGACCGTGGTCAGGACTGTGGGCACCTGGAGCTCCGGGTGGGGCCGTGACCTCGGTACCTGAGGGCTTCTCTGTACCTTCTGGCTCGGATTATCTGCAAAACACGGAGAGAGGATGATGAAGAAGAAGAAGAGGAGGAGGAGGTTGTGAGTTACACACACACACACACACACTGATTTCCTGCAGATCAAAGCGGAGTGCCGGCACTTTAACTCAGATATTATCTTCAGAAACACAAATCTTTTTACTTTTCATAACGATCGATCATCCAAACATCACTGCCTTATTTATTACTCCTTCATCATGTCCGCGTGCAGTCAGCGAGGTCACGTGATCACTGTTAGAGTTACACACACACACGCGCGCTCTGTTTTCCCGTCAGCTCTTCTTCCGGACGATTCAACACACGTTGGAATGTCCCTTTAATTTACCTTTAAACACCTGAACACGTGGCTCAGCTGAGACCAACAGCCGCGTACTACACTGCAAGTACTTCTGGTACTGCTGTAGTATCAGTACCACAGCGCCTCCAGTTTAAATAGTACAATCATGTTTGTTTTTTGACTGAGACAAAACACACAAAAAACCTGCTTTTTAAATGACTGACGTCATCGCGACTCACGCACACGTATGAACAGCAAATATCGATATTTACACAAAATTTGTTTTTATTTTTGCAGGTTTGTAAGTGCAGTTAAAAAAATGTAAATGTTTTCAGCTAAAATCACCGGAGCCAGGAAATGCAAAACAAACAAACAAATAAACAAACAAACAGGATTTGATCCACACATTTAAAAACACAGATCTGATTTGTCTTGTTTTTAAAAACTATATTTTCCTGATTTATTTTTGTAATTTTGCATAAACTCTGTTGAAGCTGCTCTGGTGTCAGAATTTATTAAATTTTATTTCCATGTTGTTGTTGTTTTTTTAAAAGTTCCATTAATTAAAAAAAAAAAAAAAAAGATAATTTTTAAAGATGATTTTTTTTTAAAAACAAACCGCGGGGTGTGTGATATTTCTACATTTAAACACACATTACATAATATCACACGTTATAATTATGTATTTTAAAGCTAAAACCGGCAGCTGTAATTTTCCCTAAAATAAGCGGCAGCGCCGGTTTGAACCGTCTGCGGCTCCTGTTGATGACGTCACAGGAAGCTGCGCGTCGTGTGGGAAACATGTCCGCCTGATGTCACGCCTGCGTCCTGTGAGAGCGCCTTCTATCTATTTCTGAATTTTGATGACTTCCTCTTCCTGTTCTGTGGAATTTCGAAAGCGGCGAGAGACACAGATGGAGCGAGGCCGCTTCCTGTTTCCGACCGGCGGCTAATCGGGAAGAACGCTTCACGTGTCTTTAGCTGCGGCGGCGTCATCACGTCAGTCATCGTGATCGGCCGCCATGTTGGGGGGGGGGGTGGTGGGGGCAGCCAGTCAGCAGGTCTAAACGGCGGCGACACCGGGTCGCTCCGCACCCCCCCCCCGGTTCTGAGGAGCAGCGACCCGTTGCTTTTTATCAGGACCACATGGCCCGACTTCCTGCGCCGCCGCCGCCGCCGCCGCTCAGCCAGCTGCCGCCCGTTTGTTCGCGGCGGAGGGAAGAAAAAAAAAAAAAAAAAGAGTCGTAGTCGGTGGAATGGAGGAGGAAAGAGCAGGCGCCATGTTGGGGCCGCGACTTTTACCACGGGGGTAATTCACGGGCCGGTTTATTGGCGGCCGGAGGAAGTGGAGGAGGCGGAGGAGGTGGTGGAGGAGGAGGTGGAGGAGGAGGAGGTGGAGGTTTACGGCGGGCTGATTGCCCCTCGTTGCCTTTCTGGGGGGGTCAACAAAAGACGCTGTGAAGAAGGTCTGCGCCTCCTTTGTCCTCCTTCCTGTCTGTCCCCTCCGCCGCTGACGGTCCACTTCCCCGCGCACACATGGCCGACGCTTTTATTTACTTCAATCTGGTTTCTCGCGGCCTCCGGCGCCGAGCGCCGGGCCGACCCACGGGCCGACCCGCGGGCCGCCTCCTTCCGCCAAATCCCGGGGATTCACCGAGCGGGAACCTGGAGGGATTTTACTCGTTAGATGTGATTTACGGCGGCGGTTTGACCTTCTGCTGCCGGGTCGGGTCATGTGCTCTGGCGTCATTAGAACCAGAGGGGCGGGGAGAACCGGGCCCGGAGCAGAACCCGAGGCCGACCGCCGAACGTCGACGGAGATTCTGCGCGAGGTCACACGCGACTTCCTGTTTCGTAAACATCCAGAGACGAGAGCCGGACTTCCTGGTTCCGTCCGAGGCCGATCCGGGTCGGAGCTGACGCCCGCTCGGTTTCAGGACGTGAGGGTCTGTCGCGAGCCGGACCCTCGGTTCTGTTTGGTTCTGATGTCGGGGTCGTCCGGGGTCAAGAGAGCAGAGGTCGTAAATAAGGAAGCCAGAGCTGAGCGAGACGAGTTCGACCCGAGCGAAGCCCAAACTCCTCCACGACCAACAGAACCGCCGCCGGCTCATTCTGCGGACGGATCGCCACAGTAAACAGAACCGGGTGGTACCAAATCAGAACCAGGCTGATCCAGTGAGTGAAATCTGTCTTCTTTAAGGAAAGACATGATGTGAAGTCAGTTTGTCGTTCAGAACATTTCCAGATCAGCTGTTTGGACCCAACACAGAACCAGAGCGGGGGGGGGGCAGCGAGAACCGTCACCGGACCCGTCCAGAACCCGTCCATCCGCCCCCGGCGCTGTGTGATGTAGGTCACAGGAACCTGAAACTGCCAGGAGCGGACCGGAACCGAAACCCGGGCGGCGCTTCTGTGCCGGTCCAAACCAACTGCAGCCTCCGCTCGCTGATTGGAAACACGTGCGCTTTGATGCGAGGGCGATTACACGGCGGTTTCTTCACGAGGTGCCTGCGACGTCTTCATGCCGCGGCGCCGACGTCTCCAGATCCCACCGGGTGTGGAGAATCCTTCAGGGAAGGCCCGGATCCAGAACCGGGTCCAGATTGAGAAGATCCACATCTGGGTGAATAAAAAGCAAAACAAACATCAGGTCGTCGGCGGACGTAAAAAAAAACACGAGTTTTCTTAAACTCCCGTGGGAAATTAAAAACGGCGGCGCCAGATGTTCCGGCCGCTCGGGGGGGAAACGAACGCGTCTGGGCCGAGTCGCCCGGGTCGGTACCCGGGCTCAGGGCGGGTTCTGAAGGATTCTTCACCAACGGGAGCAGCTGGTACTTTAATGCGTAACGAGTACTTTTACTTTACTTTACTCCACCAACACACTGTAAGTCGCAGTATTGTTACTGTCGTAACTGTTGCTGGTCTCTCATGGCGCTCTCAACCCAACCGGTCGACCCAGACCCGGAACAGAACCGGACCAGGACCAGACCAGGACCAGAACCGGACTGGACCATCATTCTAACACACTGGACTGAGTTCAGGGTCAAACACGGCGTCTCAAATGTGGTTTTCACCGGCACAGAAACATCACACAGATTGAACTAATGGTTATGTGTGTGTGTGTGTGTGTGTGTGTGTGTGTGTGTGAGGAGGGGGGGGGTGTCAGGTGACCTGTCAGGTGACCTGCCCCCCCCCATGATGAACCCTGGCTGTTCATTTTCAAACAGAAAATGTTTTATGAAGTCCAGCGTGCGGCTGTAAATCTGCCCCCCCTCTCTCTCTCTCCGGTGTCGCCGGCTGAGGGTCTGTGTAATTTGCGGCGCGTTTAATAGCACATTAACGTTTAACGGCCGCGGCTCGCGGCCCGGCGCCGGCCCGGCTCGGCCCAACTCGGCCCGGCCCGGCCCGGCCCGGCCCGGCCTGCCTGCAGACTGTAAAGGAAGCGGTCTACTGTAAAGAGTTTTATGGAGACGTCTTAAATCGTCAGGTAGGTAAACAGACGGACGTTTGTGGAGTAACAGAGTAACTAAGTAACTGAGTAACTAAGTAACTGAGTAACTAAGTAACTGAGTAACGAGGGGCACTCCTCCGACTGCTGATGTCTCAGCCCGGGGCTCAGAAATGCATCATGGGAAACCGAGGATCCTGCACGTGTCGGTGGAAGAAATATTCCCATCGTGCTCCCGTGATTGTCTGGGAGACGTCACGTGACACAAGCGCAGACCGCAGCGGAGTGACGTCACGTTCGCAAACACCCGCCATGCACATGATGCGCGTTCACGTTGAATCAGCCGGTTGTTTGCTCTTACCTGCGACGTACAGGTGAGGTGCGCGCGCTCACTCCGTCACTCAGGTGGCGCCTGAGGTGTGGCCGGAAGTGTCCGCCTGAGATCCCCCTCCCCCTCCCGCAGCTGCTCCTCCGGTGACGTTGGTTCCACCTGGGTGCCGCTCACTGTGGGAAAATAACAGCGCGTCACCGCCACGCGCGTGACCGTGAGAGACCATCACCTTTGGAGCTCATTAACAACCCAACACAAAGGAGTGACGTCACAACAGCGTGCGCGTGTGTATTACCGTAACGTTCAGGTAAATGATGACGAATTAAGTTTTTAAAATTATTATTGTGGCAGATTTAAATAATTATTTTCTCATTATTTCAATGAGAGGGAAAATAACACAAAGTAAAAAAAATAAAAATATAATAGTAAAAAAATATTTGTTCTTACTTTACATTTACTAACTGAACGATTTTATAATAATAATAATAATAAACATAATAAGAAAATCATTGATTATCAAAACTTCTATGGTAGTAAACTATATAAGCTACTTTATGTGAATATACAGGAGTGCTTACTTAACTTTACTCTAGTTCTGCGTGTGTGTGTGTGTGTGTGTGTGTGTGTGTGTGTGTGTCTCCACACATACAGTATATATATTACACACACAGCAGTACTCGCGTGTCTCGGTGGATTTGTTGGAGCTGCTGTGTCAGTCCGTTAATAACTCTCCTGGCTTCAACTCACCATCTGAGCAGGGAGGAGGCTGTGTGTGTGTGTGTGTGTGTGTGTGTGTGTGTGTGTGTGTGTGTGTGTGTGTGTGTGTGTGTGTGTGTGTGTGTGTGTGTGTGCGCGCGTGTGTGTGTGTGTGAAACGCGATGCTGAACATGATCTGTGAGGCCACGGCTCTTTATGAGAATATACAGTTGGTGTCAGTCAAACAGTTTTCGTTATGTTTGACGCTGTTGTTGTTGTTGTTGTTTACATTATTTACATGACACGAGCGATATTAACGGTAGAATGGATATTTATATATCATATCATCATGTATTTATATATCGTGATATACTGCAGTTACTGTATCTGCACTGAAAAATATCAGATGGTAATGAAATGTTGGAGATAAACAAATCTGATAAACCGATGTTTTTGTTTTCTTTTTTTTTACGAACACTGTTAAATTAAATTAAATTAAATTTATCATTCAAGCGACGTCACGTCCTTCGTTATGTTCTGTGTTTCACAAATAGCCTCCATCAATTTATTTGAATTTTGATCTGATTATGCGTCATGTTCTACAAAAATAGAAAAAATAAAATAAAGTGTTTCATTCAAAAAATGTAAGAAAATTTTAAACAACAACAACAACAACAACACTGTTTTCGATATTATCATAAGATCCAATAATCGAAGTTAAAAAAAATAATACACGGTCAGGAGGGATTATTTAATCTGTCTGCCCCAGATATTCTGCATTTACATTTCATATAAAAATTTCTAAAAGTGTTTGGTGAATGGGTTTGTATTAATCCCGACTATAAAAGCGCCTTCATCAGTTTTATTCTGCTTTACGGCTGCGGTGTGATGCTTGACGTCTTCGTGACGTCAAAAAATAATAAAAATAATAAATAATAAAACGAAGAATAAAATGAACTTTTGTCGGCAGCAGATGCAGGGAGAAGACGCGTGACCTGAATCTTTCTAAACAACTTTAAAGCGAAAAAAAAAAAAAAAAAACTGCCTCTAACGCGAAGAGCTCCTCTCTTATTTTTAAACCAAAAAAAAAGAAGAAGAAAGAAGAAGAAGAAGAAGAAGAAGAAAGAAGAAGAAGAAGTAGAAGTAGAAGTAGAAGAAGAAGAAGACGTCGCCAGCATCTCGCGGGTGAGCGTGAAGTGTAATTAGAAATGCGACCTAAATTTAGGCTCCTCTAACTCCAGCTCGGTTCGGCTTTCGCTCCAGGAAAAGCAAATTACCGCCTGGAATTCACAAGACAGTAAATTACACATACCTCAGCCCATCCTCTCTCTCTCACACACACACACACACACACACACACACACACACACACACACACACACACACACCGTCATGACTCCCGGTTTTTATGTTTCCACCGACTTGTTTGAGGACAGTTCGTATCAGATCCCGTGTTTCCATAAATGTGGTTTATTGTACTGTAAATACTTTTACTGCGGGCTTGTAAACCGGTTTGAATGAGGCTTACCTGTTAAACGTCAGCTGAGCCGGGGCCTCCGCGTTGGGTGTGTTTGATTTTAACCCCCTTTGCGCCTCCTCCTCCTCCTCCTCCTCCTCCTCGCACGTCGTGGAGCCTCCGTGTTTGTGCGCCTGGAAACTGAAGGTGTTTTTTGTTTTTTTGCAGATAATGTCTCCGAGCCATTTTTTCCCCCCTGCGCCACTGTCTCCAATTAACGCGCCGCCTGGTTGGCAGCCCCCGCCGCCGCCGCAGCTCTCAGGGCGGAGCCCCCCCGCCCCCCAGAGGAGAAAAAAAAAGTGAAAGAGAAAAATTAAAATGCAGATTGCCACAGGCTGCGGTCTGAGGAGAGAGGCCGCGCAGACTGACAACTATCCCGAGCATCTCCGACTCCAAAACAAAGTGGGTTTCTCTCAGAGTGTGAAAAATACGTGACACGTGCACGCGCGCGCGCGCGCGGGGGATAAAGTATCAGACGTCAGATTATAGAAATATAATTAACAAAATCAGTTCTTAATGACTCGCCTGATTAAATAAAGTTTAAAAAAACAATAAGTACGAATAATAC
Source organism: Psettodes erumei (assembly GCA_016785225.1). Classification (NCBI taxonomy): domain Eukaryota; kingdom Metazoa; phylum Chordata; class Actinopteri; order Pleuronectiformes; family Psettodidae; genus Psettodes; species Psettodes erumei. Next base: position 185,961 of record JAFBJZ010000325.1, on the reverse strand, counting down.
GACTTTACACTTTCAAACGAGTACACACACACACACACACACACACACACACACACACACACACACACACACAGTCCCATGTGGTCTGGGTTAAAACGGTTTGGGTTGAGGCCCAAAAACCACTTGGTGTTGGGGGGGTCAGATCCTGGTCTGGGTTAAAACAGTCAAATACACTGAAATACTTCAGAGCGAAGTTTTCTGTGGACACAACAGAAAAATCTCGACATAAATTTGAGAGCAAAATCAGATTATTCTGACGTAATCCACAAGTGCGTCACGTGGTAAGGATTGTTTTATCACCTGCATGCAAAATTTGATTGGTTTGGGTTATTCGTATAATCTGCTCTGACTCACTGATCCATTTGTCGGCGGCCAATCGTCCAGAAACCGGAGCCCGAACTTCTGGGTCTGGTTCGTGCTGGTTCGTGCTGGTTCGGCGGGATCCAGCGGAAGCGGTCCAGATGAGCTGGAAGCGGGAGGACAGAGGAATGTGATGAGCTCGGGCTCAGAGGCCAAAGCTGGCCGCGACGTTTAAAGGCCTCTCTCCTCGGTTTGACTTCGAACCGGTCCAGCTCCGGTCCGGATCGGGTCTCCGCAGCGGACCTGAGAGCTTACGCTCCATCCTCGTAAATACAGGCGTTGGCCGCTATAAGCAACGCGTATACTTCATATTTATTTGTCGTAAATAACGGTGTTAGCCGCGCGGGGCGACGCTTCGCGCAGATTTACGGCCCCGGGACCGGCGGCCCGCCTCCACCAAAGACCCCGAGTCCCCGCGTCTGCGATTATTAGGAAGAAATATAAACACTTACAGTCCCGGCGACTTTGATGAAGGTCAGCAGGAAGTCAAATGTCTGGACCCGCGGCCGGTCCCGTCTGCTGCCGCCCCCCCAACCCCCCATCCCAGCCTCATTTAAAATCCCTCAGTAGCTCCAGCACGCGCCCGGCGGAACCGGTGTCCCGCTCGGGCCTCGAACCCAGCGCTCGAACCCGCGAGGCCCCGGCGGCCCCGGGCGCCGTGTTGCCTCGTGGCAGCCTGGCCGCCGAGTGAGCCGCGCCTCTAACCCGACGGTGAGGAAGGCTGCAGCCGCGTTTACGGTCCGCGCCACCGCAGGCCATATATCAGCCCTATAAAACCAGAGCAGCCGCCCTCATGTAGGATTTTATTATGGTATTAAACGGGACACCCCCCCACACACACACACACACACACACACACACACACACACACAACACATACACACACAACACCCCCCTCCCCAAAAAAAGAAAGTAGTTGAAGTAGTTTGGGCTGTTAAGACAAGGGGCAGAACCACGCAGGACCCGGTTTAATGGCGCTCGTTAACAAGAATGACTCTTAATCTGCCAATAAAACCCGCGTCAGACTCGCAGGAGGAGCGCGCGCGCGCGAGGATTGAGAGCGCGGGTAAATAATTAAACACGGCAAGGTGTGAGTTTCACGATCTGTCTTGTCCTGGACGGGAAAATATCTGGCACACACACACACACACACACACACACACACACCGACGCTCGACGATTGATTTAAGCGATCCTCCGCGCGCGTTTAATGCGTCTCGTGCGATGAACACAGACGTGCACGCGCAATCTACGTCGTCGAGGTGTTGATCGATGACGAACGCGTAAAAACGCGGACGTCACTCGCGTGTCCAGCCGTTGCTCCCCGTCTGTAATTCTCTCTCTCTCTCACACACACACACACACACACACACACACACACACACACACACACACACACACACACACACACACTCTCTCTCTCTCTCTCTCACACACACACACACACACACACACACACACACACACACACGCGCAGTCCGGAGGATTTCTATAATTCCAGTTTGACAGCAGCAGATATATACGGACGGGCTGCTCATTTTGCATATTGCATATAAACAAGACAATTTATTTAGAAGAGGGGGCAATCTATTAATGAGAGGGAGGGGGAGGGAGGGGGAGGGAGGGGGGAGAAAGGGGAGAGAGAGAGCGAGAGAAAGGCCCGCGTGCAGGATTTGATTTACGCTCCATTGACGCTTTATCGGGCTCGAAGAAAAAAAAAAAAAGTCCGGCCAATCAGTTTGCGCCTCGCGCACAGAACACCCCCCCCACACACACACACACACACACACACTGAACACCCCCCCACCCCCTGCACAGTGCGAGACCGTAAGGGCTGTAGCACTTTGTTTCACTATAGCGAGCAAGTTGTTGGGAAGGGAAGGGGGCGAGAGGAGAGAGAGAGAGAGAGAGAGAGAGAGAGAAAAGAAAGAGGGATAGAGGGAGGGAGGGGGGAGGGAGGGAGGGGAGAGCCAGCGGAGGACAGAGCGGAGGGAAGAGAAAGAGAGGGGAAGAGAGAGAAACCCCGTCATGTCTCTCCTCTTGTTCCGCGCTGAGTGAACCCTCGCAGATAATGTCCGAGAATGTCCATTTCTGGCACTCTGAGCAACTACTACGTGGACTCCATCATAAGTCACGAGAGCGATGAACTCTCGGTCCCGGCTCGTTTCCCCGGTGTGCAGTACTCCGGGACCGGCTCCGCGGCGGCGGCGGCGGCACGGCAACCCGCCTCCGCCGCCGCCGCCGCCGCCGCCGCGCACGGGGAGCATCCGCACGCCGAGTCCTACCCGTCCTGCAGCTTCCAGCCCAAGCCCCCGGTCTTCTCGTCCTCCTGGAGCCCGTTCAGCCCGCACCACGGCGCCAGCGGCCTGCCCGCCGTCTACCACCCGTACATCCCGGCCCAGCACGTGCCCGCCGCGGACACACGGTACCTGCGCTCGTGGCTGGACTGCGCGCCGCGCGGCTCCGAGCCCGCCCCGGGCCAGGGCCAGGCGGGCCAGGTCAAGCTGGAGCCCCAGCTCGGCCACCTCGGCGGGGAGATCGCGCCCAAGCTCGGCGGGCAGCACCAGCACGAGACCACCACGTACGTCCTGGAGTCGACGTCCACGGCCGCGCGCGAGCTGAGCCACCATCCGGCCGCCATCCCGGGAGCTCGGTTCGAGGAAAATAAGGACATTTGCGACGGGAGCGAGGACAAAGACGGGCTGGATCAAAGTAAGTGATTAAAGCAGGAAGTGGCGCGCGAGCGCGAGAGGGAGAGTGAGAGATTGTAAACGGGTTTAATGCCGCCATAAAACTGGAACAAAGAGCCGGGGAGCCCGAGCGGCCCCCACCTCCCCGCCTCTCCGCCTTCACCGCGCGGTTCTGCCCGAACCGGCCGCGCGTCGCCGTCCGGTCGGCTCCGGCGGGATCACATGACGCTTCACGCTCCGGTAAAGAACCGGGGGAGCGGATCGCGGCTCCATAAACAAAGTAATGCTCATAAAATTAAAAAAAAAGAAAGAAAATCATAAAAACGACAGTAGGAACAGTAAATCTGACCGTGATGGGGCTGTTAAAATTTATCGGCTCTCCGGATTATAATTCAAAAGTAACTAAAAGTACTCAGGATTACCTGTTACGAGCTAAAAGAATCCAGTACAGAGGCTTGTAAAATAAAAATAAAAAAGATTGGGATGGTAAAGTTGTTTTAGCAGCAGGTGCTAAAACAGATTATAATTTAAAAAAAACTTTCACTGTTTTCTAATCTGCTGCTCTTCATATTTGACGGGATTAGACTGTGATTGCACATAATTCCCGGGCATGCGCACTTCTACCTGAAAAGTGCACGCTGCTGCCGCCTCACACTGATTTTTAATGTTTTTAACTGAAGGTGAATTCATCTGTTTTCTTTTCCTCAAACGTGCGCGCGCGTTTCGAAGAGACAAACCGTCCCCGGTGTGTCACGGCTGCGCGCTCGTGTTTGGACCCCGGGAGGCCTGCGCGCTGCCGCCGGTACCTGTGTCCACAGAGTGTCCACTGCGTGCGTGCGTGCGTGCGTGCGTGTGTGTGTGTGTGTGTGTGTGTGTGTGTGTGTGTGTGTGTGTGTGTGTGTGTGTGTGTGTGTGTGTGTGTGTGTCCCGCACACATTTCGGTTGTGTGGAATAATAATGTGTCCCGGAGCACACAGAGCCGCACTGTTCCCGCTCCGCTTTGATATCCGGGCTCCACGCGCTCCATCATCTCCACCCGGAGACGCACGGACACTTCTGTCCCCACCCGTTAACGTCCCCGTCCCCTCTCACCACCACCTCCACCACCTCCACCTCCTCCTCCGGTCCATCAACCGGAATTATACTCAGCGCGTCAGCCTGTCTTATTCTAAAAATCATAAAGGACCATAAAGGCGGCCGGGCCGTCCATCACCGCGGAGCCGCGCAGCAGACGCGTCATAACTCCAGAGCGCGGCGCGGAGCCGGTACCGCGCACAGAAACACGCCGGGGTCCAGTTCGGTTCGGTTCGGTTCGGTCTGCAGGGAGAGGAGAGAGAGCAGAGTTTAAAAAACAAAACAAAACAACAACATACATTTAATCTGAATATTCACAATGTGGCTCCATAGACGTGACGACGCTCCGTCACATGCGTAATAATAATAATAATATAAATACTAATAATTGTAATAATAATATTAATATTTACAGTGGGGCTGTCATCTTGATGTAACGCCGTGCTGGGTTCGGACCAGAACAACACGGGCTCGCTCTGTTTTCCTATCATCACTCGCACGAACAACAACATTTCATCCATCATGGCCTCGGCTCAGTCTCGACCTCCTCTCCAGACCTCCCTCCCTCCTTCTCTCCTCTCCTCTTTTTTTTTTTTGTTGGAGAGCGAAAGGAAAAGATATTTATTCCATTTTTATTTATGTATTTTTATTAAAAACCCGGGGCTGCATGTGAACGGGCTCTGTTTCCCGCCCCTCTAATCCCGCCAGATAAATCTCGATTTGTGCCAGAGAAGTCTGATCCATGTGTCTGAGCGCGTGACCGCGTGCGTGCGTGCGTGCGTGCGCGTGCACGAGACAAGCCAGGAGACTAAGAAGCAAAAGGAGGAGAAGAAGAGGGGAGGCCTCCGCCCGTACTGGCCTTTTCAGAAGAAGAAACACAAATTACACACACACACACACACACACACACACACACACACACACACACACACACACACACACACACACTTAATCACTGCACTGGCACACACACGCACACACACTCAGTCACCTTATTACAGCAGCTGAGTGTGCTATCCATCAGAGCGAGGGCTGGTTAAGGGGCTGGATGGAGCCCATCAGCCTCCAGTCTGAGTTATTGGACTTTCCACCAGTAACACTGTGGATCCCAGTCTGGCTGCTGGTGAAACATGGTCTGTTCAAGACCACGAGGGGGGGGGGGGCAGACTCCAGAGCCCCCCCTCCATTTAAAAAAAAAAAAAAAAAAAAACGCCGTTTCAGAGCGTCAGCAGTTTCTTCCCTCTGGTCGGTTCTGCAGGTAGCCGGAGCTGCGGCCATTTTGAACACGGGCGTGGAGCCGGAACCAGAGGCGGGTCAGCCTTCACACGTGTTGGTCGGTTCGTGTGTTGGCCCGGTCACATGACGCTGACGCGGTGACATCACAGCTAGCAGCAGCTTAGCTTAGCTTAGCACAGAGACGTGGAGCCGGGGGCGTGGGGGGAAACGCGAGTTTTTTGTTTCCTAAAATGTGGAGCTGTTCCTTTAAGGAACAGTGTGTGTGTGTGTGTGTGTGTGTGTGTGTGTGTGTGTGTGTGTGTGTGTGGGGGTGTCCAGGCCAGAACCCGAGCCCGGTTGTGTCTGATGCTCTGCTGGGGAAGTGTGCGTGCCTGATGGGTCTTGGCAGGGAAACAGCAGCACAGATCCAGACTGGGGGAGTTTCCTCCCTCAGGTATTCAAAACAACTGCTGTGTGAACATCAGTACACCACCCCCCCCCACCTCCACCTCCACCACCACCACCACCACCCCCCCATTTTAAAAATATCCCATCCAGTGGAAGCCAGCTTCCAGCTACAGATTGTCTTTGTGTAGCCGGAGCCGGGCGGAGGTCCAGGATAAACGACAAGGTTACACTTCAGCCTCTGTGCTGAGACAAGTTATTACCCCCCACCCCCCAAACTTTATTAAGTTATAACGCCGGGTGAACAACCTCCATTAATTGGCGTGTTGCTGTTGGTGGTGGCGGGTGTGTGTGTGTGTGTGTGTGTGTGTGTGTGTGTGTGTGTGAGGGTTCAGGTCGGGGGGGCAGGGGGGTAAAATACGACTCAGAGAAATGTAATAACGTGCCGATGGGATATATGAGAGGTCAGTTTCTGGAACTATTAGGGTGAAATTGCAAAGGGAGGGAGAAAGAGAGAGGAAGAGGTGTGATATTGGTGTTGTGGTGGTCTCACACACACACACACACACACACACACACACACACACACACACACACACGCACACACACACACACACACACACACACACACACACACAGCCAACAACAGAACGCATGATGCTGCAGGGCTTCTCCGGAATATCAATCTTTTCATCCATGTGCCAGTCAGACCAGAGAGAGAGAGGGAGGGAGGGAGAAGTCCAGGTACGAGCTGTTCTATCATCCCACCCCACCCCCCCAGAGGAGGTGTAACTGCCCCCCCCTGCTACTCCATCACCCGGCTGACAGCCACGGTCGCGGTAACAGCTCCAGGGTTATGGATGGTGCTCGCCGGTGATCGTAACATGCCGAGGGATGCAAAACAGCCTCTTTGCTGTGTGACAAAAGCACAGCGCGCACACACACACACACACACACACACACACACACACACACACACACACACACACACACACACACACACACACACACACACACACACACACACACACACACACACACACACACACACACACACACACACACACACACACACACACACACACACACACACACACACACACACACACACACACACACACACACACACACACACACACACACACACACACACACACACACACACACACACACACACACACCCTCACCTCTTTCTCAGGCATTATTTTGATCCTGAGATGAAATCGATCGTGGACACGGCCGGCCCGTGTTGGAGGAAATTGATTCCAGAGGGTATTAAGGACGTATTAACTGATGATGGGCCACTGAGTCGCTCAGCTGGTGGGAACGCAAACCCGGGGAAAGGGTGGAGGGAAGGGTGGAGGTTGGGGGGCGACGATGCGGTGGCAGCCATCTTAGCACCACAGTCGAGCTCCAGACCCGATCAGAGACTGAGCAGGTCTGGGACGTATTTGCGAAGCCGGACGGAGCCGAACTGTCGTTGTGGACTGAGAGGCTGGAGACGCTCACATCCACCACAGCTCCTCTGCTGCGCCTCCTCCTGACGGAGGCCCTGTCAGGAGGAGAAGGAAAAGGACGTGTCAGGAAAGAAAAGAAACTTTAACAATCAAAACTGCAAATCTGGGGTTTTCTCCTCAGGCCGAACGTTTGACACTCTGACCTCACAGTGTCGATTTTAACAGTAAAATACACAATAAGTTTGAATAATAAGAGTTCAGCGTGTAAGAACTGGAAACACAGGACTCGTCCCCGTGTCTAACTGGGAGAGAACGTCGTCGTGAAAGTAAAATATTGCGGGTGAAATTGAAGACACATGAAGCCGCCGCCCAGCGACGGCAGGAGGAGCGCGGCTCCTCGGGGAGGGAGGGAAGGAGGCGCCAAACTCAAATTCCCCCCGCTCGGTGTCCAGAGGTGCCGAGGCCCGATCGACTCCCGCTGCAGCTGTAAATCTCGTCTCCCAGTCCCACCTCCATCCTCCCGGCCCGTCACAAACATGGCCGCCTCCTCTCCGAGACACTTTTGGGTCGTTGCGACAGATTTGGAGTCGCGACGGTGTCGCGGGGAAAAATGCAGTGAAGAAACAGCAGCTGCGGAGAAAGGAGTTCCTTCGTGGTCTCGGTTTCTGACGCATTTTTCTTCCTCGTTAGTCGCCCGGGCTGAAGTTTTAGAAATAATTGGCCCAGTTGAGACGGCAGAAAATCCCCGGCTTTAACCGTCGCCGTTGTTTTTGATTTGTCGGCTGCGCCCGACCTCACCGCACACAATGATTCCTCCCGGGTTAAATGTTTTATTTTAAAAGACGGGAAAGTGGAACCAGCTCTGACCTCTGTTCCCCTCCACGTGAACAATGATCCTGTCAGATTTATCGTGTCATTATCATTCAAGTTTTTTTTATCAGGACGAATCCACGAATTAAAACATGAGTTGCTTGCAGGTGAGGTCGTTTAAAAAGGTCAAAATGAGCAAAGGGATTCTTCTTCTTCTTCTTCTTCTTTTTTTTTTTTTGAGCGGAGTGGTCCTTTAAACAAGCTTCAGTCCCAGCCAGCTGCCTCATAGCTGAGATGCCTGCTGGGCGAAGCTTAAACCAGACCCAACCGTCCCAAACAAGAAGGCTCTGCTAATTACATCGGTCTGAAAGCTGTAAAGAGGGGTGGGGTGGGTGGGGGTGGGGGTGGGTGGGTGGAGGAGTCAGGGTGGCCTGACAAACAAGAGGAAGAAGAGGAAGAGGAGGCAGAGATGAGGGGGGGGGGGGGGGAACGAAGCGAAGCGTATTTCCAGACGCGGTTCGGAGGCAGAGGAGGAGACTCCTGACCCAACAGAACCTTCATCGCGACACCTCCAGAACTCCCGCTGCACGTGGAGCCCCGAGCGGCTCCGAAACCCCGGAGGCGTAATGAGAGGGGAAGGATGAGGAGCGCAAGAAATGTTTTTTTCTCCCCCTCTAATCCCATCAGGGGCCGTAAATTTCCCGGCGCTTATTAATTTAGGGGCAATCAGAAATGACGCAGTGACAGCGTGCTGAGCTGCAACGTGATTATCATTCTCACGCAAACAGAAAAGGAGGGAGGAGGAGGAGGTGGAGGAGGAGGAGGAGGAGGAGGAGGAAGACATATCGGGCCTGTAAAACATCTCCCCGTCTCCTGCTGTCTGTTCGCTGTCATCAGAAATATCCGCGCTCCCGTTTGTTGTCACACACACTTTGTTATTATTTTAATCCCATCATCCCACCTCACCCGCGGTAATCCCCCCCAAAAATCTCATTTTATTCTCACGTTTGATTTTTTTTTTTTTTTCACAACCTCGTGCGTAAAGCTTTTACGCACGAAGTTGTGCGACTTTTACGCACGGGGATTTGTTGTTGTTGTTTTGTCGACTCTGACGTTTTCAGGTTATAAAAACACAGATAAATTATAATTTATTCTAAATAATAATAATAATAATAATAATTTCTCTTCTCTCCCCGCAGATGACCCCTCGGCCAACTGGCTCCACGCGCGCTCCTCCCGGAAGAAGCGCTGCCCCTACACCAAATACCAGACGCTGGAGCTGGAGAAGGAGTTCCTGTTCAACATGTACCTCACGCGGGACCGGCGGCATGAGGTGGCGCGCGCGCTCAACCTGACGGAGCGTCAGGTGAAGATCTGGTTCCAGAACCGGAGGATGAAGATGAAGAAACAGAGCAAGGAACAGCCGAAGGACTAACGGAACTCACTCTCTCTCTCTCTCTCTCTCCTCAGCGACACACACACACACACACACACACACACACACACGCACACACACATGCACACTCGCGCACGCACACACGCACACACACACACACTCCGCTCTTTCTCATTTCTCTGAACCTTCGTGCAGCTTCTGCAACTCGCTCAACTGATCAATCGCTTTATTGATCCGTCACAAACGGCGCGGACGGGCCGGAAGCTGACAGGTTTGGACTTTCGGAACCGCCTGAGTTTACTGGAGGATGATGATGGGTAAAACTCTTCCTGGACTTCCTGTTCGGACTCCCTAAAACTGCGGAGTGGACTCTTCACACTTTTAATTTACGGCTTTGATTGGCTGCGTCATTAAAGGAGAGACGGCCTCGTGACGCCATGACAGCGTGGGGGGGCAGACAGACACACACGGAGGTTTTTCTTTTTCCTGAAGCTCTGCTCTTCCTTTTATTAGATATTTATTGTTCTGACACCGGAGGCGCGCCAAGGTGCTGAAACCGGAGTTTCACATGGCCATCAATAAGTGGCGGGAGGGGTCGTGGTGTGTGTGTGTGTGTGTGTGTGTGTGTGTGTGTGTGTGTGTGTGTGTCTTTCTCTCTCGCGCTCGCTCATCGATGGCTGAATTTGATTAGAAAAGGCTGATGCTCGGTGTTGATACAATCAGGAAGCCGCCGTTTGTTTCCCGGTTGTCGGCTGAAGTAATGAGGAGATACCGGAGGCTGGGGGTGGGGGTGGGGGTGGGGGGGGTCATGGGGTAGCATGGAGGGGTGGGGGGTTCAAACCGACTCAGCAACGGGGCGCGCGATTACAGGCTGCCGTCGATACCCCCCCACCCCTCCCTTCAGCCGCCTCTCCGGATGCTTTATACGTCTTATCGGTTACCGATAACCGTCCCTTCCGCGTCACACGAGCCTCAGGTTTACAGCACAAAGCGCCACCGTCGGTCTCCCCCGGTGGCCCGGTTCGGCCCGGCCCGGCCCGGCTCGCGTTACGACTTGTCAGTTATTTGGTTTCACTGCAGATCCCGATGCGCAAAAAGAAAAAAAAAACCAAACAAAAACGCGCGCGCATTTGGCGCAGAACGGAACCGGTCCGGTCCACGCGCTTCTCCCACCGCGTTTAACGTAAATCAGAGAGTCCGCTGTATTTTTATACCTGCACAGTGTCGTGTGCTATCTGCTATGCAAGCGGCAGTTCTCTCTCTCTTCAGGAAATACACGCCATCATGCGCAAAAAAAACAGTCCGCGTGCTCGCGCCAGTTTCACGACTCGGTTTATTTTTCTCTTTCTTTATAATTTGTTTATTTGTTTGTTTGTTTTTTACAAGACTATATTATCAGCACACGTGGGATTTTTTTTTAATTTAGCATTTTACCCGATCACGAGCGCAGTTTTACGGGTGTGCGCGCAGCAGAGGCCCGAACCGAACCGCGGCGTTAAACGGCGTCCGATGGCAGGTTTATGGACGGATCGTAAACAACACGTTGGCTTTACGGCGTTCACGACGTCGTGCGTGCGTGTGTGTGTGTGTGTGTGTGTGTGTGTGTGTGTGTGTTTGCGTGCGCTTGCAAAAGCTGCTTCGATAAAAAATTTAAAAAGAACGTTAAGATACTCGTATAAATATATAGTGCGGACACACACACACACACACACACACACACACACACACACACACACACACACACTCAGCGAACCAGCCTCTCCTTCTCAGCACCAAACTCCTCTCTTTAGGAAGAAAGATGTTTACATAGCTCTCGCATGCCTCAAGACGTTATTTCGTCCTTTAGCTCTTTGTGTGTTAATTCTGTCGGGGGGGCGTGGGTGGTGGTGGTGGGTGGGGGTGCTTATGGTAAATAAAAAAAAATTAGTAGAAGTTCTTGATAGGAAAAAAAATCCTAATTTATTGTAAATACTGTTAGTAACCTGGTCTTTCTTATCGGAATGAGTTGCTGGATATTGTTTTTGTCTTAATGTAACATAGATGAGTTGTGTTGTTTGTTTGTTTTTTTTCTTCTTCCTCCTCTTCCTCATGTTCTCTACGTTCTCCTGTTCGGTCCCAATGAAATGTTCCGGTTCCGATGTGAGCTCCTCCCGTCTGGTTTCTGTTTACACCGCGAGGACGAGACGGCTCCGTTAAACTGCTTCTTATATAAATTATAATTATTATTATTATTTTTTAAAATGTTAATTATTGTTATCGTCTCTGTGTTTGCTCCCCCTGACTGGAGGGACCGGGAGCGGGTCTGGGTCTGGTCTGGGTCTGGTCTGGGTCTGGACTGGGTCTGGGTCTGGGTCTGGGTCTGGGTCTGGACTGGGTCTGGGTTTCTCATACATGGGGACGCGGCTCTAGAATCTTTTTTTTTTATTATTTTCGCTCTTTTCCCTCGGCTCTGTGCGCGGAGACAAATCGGATCCATGTGGCCGCAGTAAAGGCTGCGAGGCTCTGATCCTCGGCCCAGTCCCGTCCTCCCCCCTCTGCCTCCCCCCTCTGCCTCCCCCTCTGCCTCCCCCCTCTCTGTGTTGTCTCCCGGTTCTTTGTGCGATGGCACCGCTGATGCTGGATTCCTATTAAAGAAGTGACTTTACAGTATGGCGGCCTTCTTTGCTTCATTTCTTACACTCGCACCTCGGGAAAGCTTCCCTGCGTTCACAGAAAACAGAGGATAAAACGCGGGGGTTGTGTGTCTGTGTGTGTGTCTGTGTGTGTGTGTGTGTGTGTGTGGGGGGGGGGGTGTAAAAGAAGCGGACGAGCCAGCATGTGTTTAAAATATGTGTGTCTTCAGTTGCACACTGATGCTCAGAGGAGAGGGGCGTCTGTTTGGCTGCAACACCAAAAGACTGTCATAAAACTCCTAAATACCCCCCCCCACCACCACCACCACCACACACACACACACACACACACACACACACACACACACACACACACACACACACACACACACACACACACAGATGATGAGTGCATTCATTACAGCCGTCGTCATCCGTCCATTAGTGAAGCCACTGAGGTTCCTGTGTTTGTCTCCGCACCAAATGACTTGAGAGACAGACGCCGAGTCTGCACGAGCTGCTTCCTCTCACGTGACGCGGAAGCGGTTACGGCGATGACGCAGTGGCGGCAAAGTTCGCCCCGAGCGATTCAGAAACTGCAGGAGTCCCACCGACTGTACAAATACTACTACTACTACTACTACTACTACTACTGCAGTATTAGCAGTATCGCTGGTGCGTTTTGTGGACGCTGGCGTGCGGAGCGGAGTCACGTGACGCGGGTTTCTGGGAACCGCGGCTGCTGACGCCATAGTTGTGGTCGCAGCTCCAGCATCGCTGAGGTCATGTGACCACATTCCTCATGGTGCAATTCCACCCCCGCCCTTTTTATTATTGTTGTTGTTGTTGTTGTTGTTTTTCTAACCGTTTGTTTTTGCTGGTATTTATTAATGTCCAATCTGACAGGTGAAGTCGTGACGTACCTTCACGTTTGGTTCCGTCTCCTCCTCGTGAGCTCGGTGACGTCAGCGCACGTCATTTATCCTTTCCTAACAGTGAACACACGGTGTGATGAGCGCGTGCTTACACACGTCAGTTAATCCCCCGGTGGGTGACACACGTGCAGATTACGTCACTACGGTTGTGATCAGGTGCCAATCACCCGTATTGTTAATGTCGTGATGAACTGATCAACACCGTATTAACTCTAGTAAAGGTTCGTTTAGTTTCCACCCGGTGCTGACGGTGACAGCAGCGTCACCGGCCTCCCCCCCCGCGCACGGGCCCGCCGGGCCTCGGGGTGCGAGCGGGCTCCGGGTCCCGGGCCCGACAGAACCGACCCGACCCATAAACCATCTGTGGAACCAGCGGCAGATGACTGCGGTACCTTCATTAAATCCAGAAGTCCCCGCTCGGCGCCGCCTCGGGGGCCTCCCTCCGGCCTCGGCCCGGAGGAACGGAAGGGGGGGGGGCACACATGCTCCCGTCAGCGTTATAGAGATGTGCAGTTATGGAGGGAAACACCGGAGGGGGTCATCACGGTCAGAACCTGAAGCAGAGGGGAGAAACAGGAGCTGTTCCCACATGTTGCTCCTGCTGCTGCTGCTGCTGCTGCTCCTCTACTACAACAACAACAACACTGCTGCGGCCCTGACCCGCGCGGTACCGACCCACACCCACAAACCGATCACCGGAGGGAGCTGCACCGGGACGTCCCAAGCTGTGAGGGAATGGAAAAGTCCAGATTGTCTCATTTGGCGCTGCAGGTCTCATTCTCCCCGCTCGTGGTTTCGATCAAAAAAAAAAAGAAAAGAAAAGAAAACCCGAACTAAATGGGCCGAACAGGACGAACCACGTGCTGCTGCTGCTGCTGCTGCTGCTGAGGCTGGCAACGTTCATATTTCAACCCAGTCCAATATGTCTTCACTTCATCCTCTCATATTAAAGCCGAGTCCACAGATAATAACGGGATCACTCACAGGCTCTGGGTGGATGTGCAGCAGGCTCGGCTGGGCTCGGCTCGGCTCGGCTCGGCACCACCTCCGCTGTGAACGAGCTGTTTCACACGGCGCGGCTTCTATAATTCATCAAGCGGCGGAGAATATCATTCATATTCATAAATTCTCCCGGAGAGAGTTATGGTCCCGCTGATACAAACGGCTGTACGGATCAGATCACATCGGCCATTCTGGACTCATTAACGGTCGGACCGCGAGCCAAGCTGCCGGCGGCTCCGCGCGCGCACCGCAGCTGGCTGCACCGCGCGGGAAAATAACAACAATAACAACAACAACAAAAATGAGAAGAAGAACTTCAGATAGAGAAATAACAGCGGTCTGTGCACGCGCTGCTTCTGACCGGGTAGAAAACAAAAACAAAATAAAATAAAATAAAGAAAAATAATAGCAGATAAAAAAGTGACAGTATATTCAAGTTGATGCTTAAATTTTACACGTTACACAAGAATTATTTATAATAAAGTACCAGTCTCAACTTAAAGTCCACTTACTTTCTTTTTTATGGAGCTTTCTGCCGCATTCCAAGGATGCACTGAGGAAGGAAAAATATGGGAAAAATTAGTCAGTGAACCATGACTTTCTTTTTTCCTTTTTAAAAAAAAATCAGACAACTTTTACCAGGAATTTTAAAATATATATATATGTAAAAATAATTGATGTGCTATATGTGGCTGTGCGTATTTTCTCAAATTTATTTATAATTGTCTTTTAATTTAAAAAAAACATTTTTATTGTATTTATTTATTTACTCTTCTAAAAAATAATGAGACAATTTTTTTTAAAGAAAAAGGCCTGTGATTTAAAAATGCTTCACAGAAAAATTGCAGTTCATAATAACAATTATTAAATAATATAAATTAAATGATATTAATGATAATATCGTTATCATTTAATTTATAATAATAATAATAATAATAATAATAATAATAATAATAATAATAATAATAATAAGAATAAGAATAAGAATAATAATAAGAATAATATAAAAATAAAAACAACAACAACCAATATTAAAAAGTTAAACGTCAGTAGTAGAGATGTCAGCTGGCAGCAGACTGTCTCGTATTATTCGCTTGGTGGGAACTTCGCCCCTGTTGGCCCATTACTTTGAAAACGGTTAAGGCAG
Source organism: Psettodes erumei (assembly GCA_016785225.1). NCBI lineage: Eukaryota > Metazoa > Chordata > Actinopteri > Pleuronectiformes > Psettodidae > Psettodes > Psettodes erumei. The sequence continues at coordinate 170,858 of JAFBJZ010000325.1, read as the reverse complement.
CAGCGCGCGCACAACCGACCGCTCCGTTTCCTCCAAATGATTCACATCCATCTGCATTCACGGTGCAGTCGCGTCTCCGAGGCCACAAATCTCAGGCGCGTTTGATTTCTCGCAGCGCGTCGCCCGGCGGAGCGGCTCAGGAGAGACGAGGCTTCTTCTCGCATTTATTTCTTCTGTAATTGTGAAACCACAAGTGGACTGTGTCGGTCAGAACAGGCCGCCGGGGTTTGTTTCGTTTGTTTTATTTTATTCTGCTCCGGAAAAAAAAACAAAAAACATCTGATGCTATTTCTCCCTTTGGGCCAATAAAGCTCCTGCAGCTTTCCCTCCTCCTCCTCCTCCTCCTCCTCCTCCTCTTCTTCTTCTTCTTCTTCTTTTTCACGTCACTTGTTTTGCACACTTTCAAACAAACCGCACGAGAGGAGCAGGATGTGCTGCACGCACCGGGTGTCTCAGCTCACGGGTTAAAAAAAAAGGAGGTGTGTGTGTGTGTGTGTGTGTGTGTGTGTGTGTGGGGGGGGTGATGAGGGATGCGGGAGCGGATGCGTGCGGGTTGAAAGAAGCCGCCGCCGCCGCCGACTGTTGTAAAAACAGCAAAGAGGAAAAGACGGAAAAGACGAGGAGAGAGAGAGAGAGAGAAAGAGGATTCAATGCGGTGCGGCGCAATAAAAGAATATGACGGCAATAAAAGTTTATAGCGTATAAATTTCTGAAGGTTAAGAACTAAACGGCTGTAAAGCAAACACGCCGAGAGAAAAGGGAGGGGGGTGAGGAAAGATACACACAGAGAGGAAATATTAGAGGAAAAGTTTCAGATTCCCCCGCTCCATAATTTATCTGCAGGTTGTAATGGGAGCGAGCGGAGCTGGAGACAGAGCAAATATTAGTGGAACTGCTCCGCGCTCCTTCCCGAGACAGGCGGCGGCTGATGGACAGAGAAGCTGATTAAAAAAAAAGACGAGTGGAGGGATTCTGCTCGTGTCGAGGACGAGTCTCCTTCCTCCTCTTCTTTCCTTCCTCCCTCCTCCTCCTCCTCTTCTTCTTCTTCTTTTCAGCTTTGGGAGTTTTATGGTTTTGAAGCCGTTTGGCTCAGTGGGGGTAATTTTGTCAGGGCTGTTTGTGTGTGTTGTGTGTGTGTGTGTGTGTGTGTGTGTGTGTGTGTGTGTGTGTGTTGTCTCTGACCTCTCTTTGTCGCCTCGCTCTCTCAGATGCATCCTCACACAGCCGAGGCCCCAAAAACACCCGGAGCCCAGGATGGTGCTGAGGCCGCTCCCAGGCTTCTTTTCCGGCCTGCAGGGCACAGCTGGGGGGGGGGACACACAGGAGATAAAATGTTAAAAAGCTGCAGTGTCTATACACACACACACACACACACACACAAACGAATGTGGCACAATTTCAGAAAACACAACCAAAAATATATGAATTAATAAAATCAATAAAAATGTCCCCAATTTAATATCTAGAATTTATAATGTTATCTCACATAATATAATATAATATAATATAATATAATATAATATAATATAATACAGGAATATGAATTAATAAATTATGAATAAGATGCAACACAAAAATTCCTGTATATAAAATTAATTTGATAGTTTAATTTTCTATATTATTAGAATACAAGAGGATACATTTATATTATTTTATTTATCATTAATATTATAATATAATTGTTTTTATTATCATCATAATGAATAATATTGTATATATACGTTGTAGTAGTATATTAAAAAAATATAAAAATATAAATATAAATAAATTAAAAATACGCTTTTACCAAATGGGAAATAGTTAAAAAAAAAAAAACAAAAAAAAAAAAAAAAAACACCATTAAAAAAATAAATCAAAACAGATCATTAGTTAAGTCACAGTATAATATCAGAGGCCTTACAGTGTGGTGTATTTACATTAAGGTAAACTGACCTGTAACAGCTGCGCACACGCTCTTCACTTCTTTTTCCTGCAGGAGACAGAAAGGGAAAGAAAGTGTTAGAGTGTGTGTGTGTGTGTGTGTGTGTGTGTGTGTGAGCGCGCGCTCTTAATTACACTTCCTGAAGCTTCAAACACAATTCAGACCCGACGGTCTAACAGTCGGAACACAACATACACGCAACCGTTTAAAACCCATTAAATGCACCGACGAGAGAAAACGGTTTGATTCCGTTCAGACAACCGGAACCGAACCCGAACCGCCTTCATTTCAACCGATCCCCAGCCGACCCTCACACCCGGGCCTCCAATTACAGCAGTTTCACTTTAAAGCAGCTTATTTAGCTTTATGTGCGGACTTAAATAACCATATTGAGCCCCCACCCTCGCCTCCACCACCATCCTCCACCCTGCGTCCTTTCCCGCGACCCGCCGCTTGATGGCGCGCTTGCTCCACCGATAAAACCCGACACCGACCCGTGCGGTTCAATACGAGTCACGCACGCGGGGGCCTCCTTTTAAAGGAGGGTGGGGGGTCAAACCTGCCGTATATCCCTCTTCTTAATGTATTTAAAGGAGGTGGAGGGGGGGTATTCGTGAGGAAAAGTGAGGTGATTACGGCACTTTTTTTGACTTTGCGGCAGAACACATCCTGACATCCGAAGGCGGTTGCGGGTCGTTTTTGACGGCGCACAGGGGGACGGAGAGGAAGGGGTGAGGCCTTGGAAAATAATAAGCCATAGGCGGACAGGAAATGTATAGGATGCCAGGAAATGTTTATTTTCTCTGCGCTCAGGACGCACGCACCTCACACTCGTCTTTTCTGTCTTGTTTTTGTTGTTGAGGGTCCGTACTTGGAAGGAATGTGTGAGGGGGTTAGAGGTGTGTGTGTGTGTGTGTGTGTGTGGGGGGGGTACACGCGGAGGCCTCAGCGCGCGCTACTTCCACGGTCATGTTTCTGATTTTACGAGGAAGACGTTACGCGTAAAAATGGAAGACGCCGGAGATGAAACGCTGATTTGCTGCGAGTGGGGACGTCGTTTGGGCCTGTGTGTGTGTCTGTGTGTGTGTGTGTGTGTGTGTGTGTGTGTGTGTGTGTGTGTGTGTGTGTGTGTGTGTGTGTGTGTGTGTGTGTGTGTGTGTGTGTGTTTTCTGCAGGACTGACCCTGGAACAGGCTTTTACTGTCCTTCTACTTTAGTGGCTCTGACACTGTGTGGCTTTGTGTGGACACTTGAAGCTGCTCAGAAAATGTGACTTTATTTGAAGGGGGGGGGGGTCTTGTTGGGGTGGGGGGGCACGTCACATTCTCATCTAGACAACAGATCACATGAGGAAACTCTTGAGTGGAAGTGTAAAACACGGCGCGGGTGAAGTTTCAATAAGATCATATTCCGGGCAATAAATTGGAGAAATACTGCG
>JAFBJZ010000325.1:150000-165000 GCA_016785225.1 Psettodes erumei | reverse complement strand
GACGCGGCGTGCGGACACACAACAGAGGGGGGAGAGAGGAGGTGGGGGGAGGTGAAAGTTGAAAACGTGGCTTTTTTTTTTTTTTTTTTTTTTTTAAGCAGCTTCCTGCGCGCGGAGCTGGAGACAAAAGCGCGTTTATGGTTTTATTGGCGGCACCAAAACTTGTGAATGACTTTAGGGTTTAATTGCCCCGGTCATATACGGAGGGAGCCGGGGTCGGAGCTCAGAGGGAGGGGGTGGAGGAGGAGGAGGAGGAGGTGGAGGGGAGAAGCAGTCAAAATAGGCGAGATGATGGCGGAGGGGTCAAAGGAGAGAGGACTGAAGTTCACATACTTCTCCATAAGACCTCCACCCTCCACCTCCACCCGCCCCACCCCTCCTGCGTGGAGCAGATGGGAAAGAGCTGCAGGATGTTTGCGGCTCTGACACGGGTTAAACTTTCTCTGTTTTTACTTCTCCGCCTTTACGACTTGCCTGTGGTCTCCGGGACTAGTTGGCTACACGGTGGTCAGTTTCCCACAGGGTGTGTGTGTGTGTGTGTGTGTGTGTGTGTGTGTGTGGGAACAAAGCGTAAAAAGAGGAAGGTTGTTGTAGTTGTACACGGATTCAGCGTGTGTGTGTGTGTGTGTGAGCTCTAAACTCACAGATCTGTCTAATCCCTGAAGTCAAATACCTTCCCCCCCCAGCAGATTTTCTTGTGTGTGTGTGTGTGTGTGTGTGTGTGTGTGTGTTTGCACAGTCAGATCCTGTGAATATGGATCGGAGCAGATTATAAATCACACGAGAGAATTTAAAAAACAATCGTTGGTTTTAAAAAAAAATTATTTGCATCCTGAGGAAGCCGAGTGTAGAATTGATGGTTTAAAGCCTCACCACAATAAAAGTGATTATGTGAAGGTGTGTGTGTGTGTGTGTGTGTGTGTGTGTGTGTGGGGGGGGGGGTCAATGGATTGACATGTATAGTAGCCTATTTTGTTTGAGCCCATATTTCTCGTGTCGTGCTGTTGTGTGTGAGGGTTTATTACTCCTGTTCTGAGCTGCTGTGTTGTATTATCATTTTACAGTGTGTGTGTGTGTGTGTGTGTGTGTGTGTGTGTCTGTGTGTAATGTGGCTCTCTGATCACATGAAAGCGGAAACTGATCAATTTGTTTTACGCACCTGCAGTAGCAGTGGTCACTGTTTACGCGCAGGTGTGTTACATTTTAACACCCGCCCGCCCCCCCTCCCTCCCCAGCTTTAAATACATGCGGCTACACTCAACGCAGGCTTTAATGTGTGTGTGTGTGTGTGTGTGTGTGTGTGTGTGTGTGTGTGTGTGTGTGTGTGTGTGTGTGAGACAGTGATTAGTCCGCTGATTAATCGTTGTCAAACACAAAGTTCGGTCTTAACGTGGTGTCGCGACCCGCGGGCTCGGGCTCCGATCCACCACCCGCCCGCCCCCCCCCGAGAAAAAAGTCCGGGTTCAGGACGGGAAACCAGGCGTGTCGAGCCGCGCTAAACCCGCGCCGGCCCGGGATATCACCCCCCCCCCCCTTCTCTCTCTCAGCGCCAGGATTTATTGGTTATAATAGCAGAAAAAGGCGGACGGGCTTTTATGGGTGGAGCGGGAGGATGGAGGCGGTTATCACGTTTGCCTCGGAAATTTCCCTTTAATGAGGGGGCACATTTCATAATTTGTATTATAAAGAGGGATATGCTCCACACCTCCACCTTTTTTTATGTTACACACACCCCCACCTCCCTCCAGCACCGAAGGAGGCTCCGCTGAAGATGTTTTGAAATACTCCTGAGCCCTCGAGCTGCAGGTTTTAATATCCGAGTGTGACTCTAAAAAAATTTTTTTACGACTCCTCACCGCTCGTGCTCGGAAATCTTGATGGATCATCTTCTCCGCGCGACCTTAAAAATTAAAAAAAGAAGACAGAGAGAATAAAAATCTGATTAGGCGGAAGGATTAATGTGTGTGTCTGTTAGCCGGGCGCTCATTGGCATCTGTTGTGGAGCGGAAACCTCGTCTCCTCCTTCCTGCGAAATGTCAACTGCCGACTGCCAACATTTGTTTAGGGCTTATTTAATTGGCTCTGTAAAGGTTTCATATGTAATAGCTTTTAAAGATGTTTCATAATCCCGCGGCTGCTGTCACACACACACACACACACACACACACACACACACACACACACACACACACACACACACACACACACACACACACACACACACACAGGCAATAAAAACGGCGCGCGGTCACTCACGTTCAAACCGGAAGACGCCAAATAAACGGGAGGAAGAAGGAGAAAAACGGGGGAACCGGGTTTTATTCCTCCTACAGCAAAGATGTGCAGCGCGTGATCGGTGTCGTACAGTGTGTGTGTGTGTGTGTGTGTGTGTGTGTGTGTGTGTGTGTGTGTGTGGATCAAAGCGTATGCGCACGTCCAAGTGTTTCCCGTCCCCCCCTTTAACTCACGGCCGGTGACAGCGGTGAATGTGGCGCCCGGTTCCCCCCCACCCCCCGCAGCCTCGGCGGCTCGGACCCGCGGCGCCGGCCCCTGTGACGGATAACACACACACACACACACACACACACACACACACACACACACACACACACACAGACACACACACACACACACACACACACACACACACACAAGACATTTACATCACTTACGACTCCGCGCGTTTCCATAAAGACTCCCTTGTCTTCCTCGCCTTTAACATAAATAGCGGCTCTGTGCGCGACGTATACGCGGAAACTTTGTGGGAACGTTAACGGGGGCCGCCCCCCCCCTCCCTCCCGGGGCCCCCGGGGCCCGCACTCCGTGGCAGATATATAGGACGGAGATATGGACGGTATTTCTCACCGTTTACCTGCGGGCCGCGCGGCGGGAGATAATGGGATAGCCGCGGATCGAGACGGTGTGAAGCCCATTACGGCGACAAACGCGCCGCCGCCACGGTCACTGCGCTCTGCCTTAATCTAATCCAGAGACAGAGAGGGTGTGTGTGTGTGTGTGTGTGTGTGTGTGTGTGTGTGTGTGTGTGTGTGCCCCAAAGCTGCAAAGAAAGTGCCCAGACAATCACGGTTATAGGCCCACATGAAGGAACTGTCTGACTGTCAGAACTCTGCCGGCTCCAAACAGCACTAATCAATATTTAAAATCAATCAATCCATCGATCGATCGATCGATCAGAGGATTCAGAGCGAGATTACAGCTCTGTGATTACACGAGCTGTGTGTCACTTTTATTCTCCCGCTTCACACTGAAGCAGCGAATCGTTTAAATTAAGATTAAAGTTTTATTTATTTTTATTTATTTAATATTAATATTATTTAAATTCTTTGAATTAATATCATTTCCTGTTAATTTACTGCATGATCAGATCTCTCACACACAACGTGCAGGTGACCGCTTCTTCGGTCGCGTGAGCAGATTATTCAACTTTAACAAAAAATAAATAAAACAAAATACTTTTTTTTTTTTTTTTGATGAAGATGAAAGGAGCCGCTCTTTATTCTTTTCTAATTAAACGCGCGTGCTGCTCTCTCTGTCTCCTCTCAGTGTGTTTACGGTGTATTTATAGCATCAAATATTTATGCGCACTCCTGTAAGTGCTCAGTAGATTTGTCTTTGTTATGTTGGAGCGTTTTTATTTATTTATTTTTTTTATTTTAATATAAAATGACTGCAGTTAGCGCGCGCTCCCGGCGGACTCACGTCTGAGTGGTAAGAATGGTCGGAAGCGCGTGTGTTATTTCACTTTTTAGTTTTTTTTTTTTTTTTTAATCGCTTCACTTCCAGATCGTGGCTTCCGGTTTGTTTGCAGCCGAGTGTGTGTGTGTGTGTGTGTGTGTGTGTGAGACCTCTGGACATTACAGTAACGTGAGGATCACATGATATTTACAGCAACACGTTACATTGCGAGGCCTTTTCACATTACACGGTTATATATGGTGTGTGTGTGTGTGTGTATGTTATATATTTATGTATGTGTATAAAGTCAACAGATCATGTGATGCGTCATGTGTTGTTCATGTGAACTCAGCCAAACAACCAGGAAGTGTCGTGCATCACTGCGCGCGGCTCATTATAACGCGACAAGAGTCGATTAATCAATAATTTTAACGGTTTGTCGTCGATTGGGGTTTGGTGAAGACGGATCAGCTTGTGAAGAATCGGTCTTCTGTTTTTTTTAAATGTGTGTTACGTCACTAATGTAAACGGAACGACTTGGGCGTCAGTTATTTATTTATTGATCACCCGCAGCCATTTGATTATCGATAAACTGAACAACATGAGCATTTAAACTAATAATAACAACTGGGCAGTCAGGTGTGTTTGTTTTTATGTAAGGGGACAATATTGAGGGCGGTGACACTGCATGCAGATGTTTCTCTAATAACGCCCCCCCTCGATTTCTCCACCACCACCACCCCCACCCCCCCTCCCCAGTAGCTGCGGGCAGGAGGCGTGGCCGACAGACCTACAGCCGCTACCAGACGCTGGAGCTGGAGAAGGAGTTCCTGTTCAACCCGTACCTGACCCGGAAGCGGCGCATCGAGGTGTCGCACGCGCTGGCGCTGACGGAGCGGCAGGTGAAGATCTGGTTCCAGAACCGCAGGATGAAGTGGAAGAAGGAGAACAACAAGGACAAGTTCCCCAGCAGCAAGAGCGAGCAGGAGGCCGTGGAGAGGGAGCGCAGGGAGAAGGAGCTGCGGGAGGGCGGCGGAGGTGGAGGTGAAGGTGGAGGAGGAGGAGCAGGAGGAGCTGGAGGGAGCTCGGTGGCGGGCACGGCGGGGTCACAGGCCCCCGTCAGCGAGGATTGCTGCGAGAAGAGCCACAAGCAAATGTAGAGGAGGGAAGTTAGTCAATTTAGGGGGGGGGGGGGGCAATGTGGTTGTAAATGCTGGACAGGAGGGGAGGGAGGGGGGGTGGGGGAGGAGAGGGGGGGGGGAGGGAGGGAGGGAGGGAGGGAGGGGAGGGGGGGGGTACTGTTTTTGTCTTACTTGAGGCCGTTGGACTGCTCCACTCTCTCCAGGATCCAAATCCACGAGAAAAAAAAAAGAAAACTCGAGTCCCCAAGATGGCGACTGGACGGATGGATGGGGTGGGGGGTGGGTGGGTGGAGGGTGGAGGAGGTGGTGGTGGTGGGGGGGTGTCACCCCGCCGCTGACTGTACAAACTGCGGGAAGAGAGAGAGAGAAAGAAAAAAAAAAGATGCGATGAAGCAAGAACATGGACTTTACAAAAAAAACAAAAAAAGAGGGATGATGGGGGGGTGAACTCACACATAGTCAACTCTAGTGTTAAAAACAAGAAGAAGAAAAACAAACAAAAAAAGAAGGAATAAAAAAGTCTAGCTTCATTTCTTTGTGGATCAATTATCGTAAACATTTCTATATTGTTAGAAGTTTATCATTAACAGTTTGATCTTCGGCAGCTGTATAGTTTTTAAGTTAAAAAATGATGATGGTGCACTTTTTACTGTACTTCTCACTTATATGTTGTTGTTGTTGTTATTATTATGGTAATGACTGATGATGATGATGATGATGAAGACGTAGCAATTAATGAAATTTTTTCCAACAACATGAAACTGCCTATTTATGCCATTTTAGTGGGTCGGGTCTTTTTTTTTTTTTTACACTCTAATGTCGTTTTAGTTTGTTTTTTGTTTCTTTGTTTGGATCGATGGTGGGTTTGTTTGTTTGTTTTTGTTGTTGTTGTCATCCTTATTTTTCCCCTCCTCTTTTTTGGGTAAAAAGCATGCGCACAGTGCAGATTAAACAAAAAAAAAAAAAAAAAACAAAAGGAGAGAGGAAGAGGAAGAGAGAGAGAGAGAACATTCATAAAAATAAAAAAAAAGTTGCTTTCTGCATTTGATGTGAAGACGAGTGCTGCTGATGTTTCACTGGGTTCTCCTTCCTGTCAGCACCCAGACTGATAAAACCGTTCAGTTCACGAGGCCAAACATTTAAGCCTTGGCTCGAAGTGCCCCCCCTCACACACACACACACACACACACACACACACACACACACACACACACACACACATAATCCACATCCTATCCAAACACGGCTTTATTTATGGCCCGCTCCTCCACCACCACTTACATTATTAAGAGCCTGTGTGCGCTGCCTTCCATCATCATCACGATGACGACTTGAGCTCGGATTGTTTCCATATGGGGAGATCAAACACACACCGAGGACGCGTATTTACACTATCATCACACACTTTGGACTGAGGGGTGTGTGTGTGTGTGTGTGTGTGTGTGTGGGGGGTAGTGTTATCAGAGCACTAAATATCTGTCTGCTCCAGTTTCCAGGCGTTAATTGGAGAGCAGATCCAGGGTCTGCTGTGACGTGGAGTCCGGCTGTCGCTTCTGTTTTTTTTAACGACGGGTTTGTGTTGTTGTCTAAACAACAACATGAAGTAACTGGCGTGAATAAAAACGAGCGAATAACGCACTGACAACACGGAAACCTTGGGGGGGGGTTGTTTGTTTGTTTTTGTTTTTATTTGAGGGGGGGGGCACTCAACTTTAAATTCCTACTTCCGGGCTGTAAAAGCGAATATCGTGTGTTTTGTGTGTTTTCTTGGTGAAAACAACCGTGAGGTGAGAGTGGAAACACTCACCCACTTGCACCGGGGGTGGGATGACGGGGGCGTCACGTGACTTCCTGCCTGGATGAACCGCCATATGAGGCCCGGGCTTCACGGCACCGTGAGGTTCTAACGCACAAGCTTCGCCTGTAAAAACAAAACACACACACACTTCAAATGAATTGAAGAGCAAAGATTTCTGGCGGTGCTGGTGTATTAAACAAACAAACCCTCTCAGTCTAATCCTGTAACTGTCCCACAGCCGTGAAGGAAAACGGGCGCGCTGTTTTACGCACGCCTGCACCCGCTCTGTTAAACATTACACTGAGATTTTAATCCGGGGGGGTCAGGGCACCTGAATGCCAGGTGAGAGTGTGTGTGTGTGTGTGTGTGTGTGTGTGTGTAATGGATTCAGCGGCGTGTTTCTTCTCTGGAACCATCAGTCATACTTTTGTTTGCCCGCAGCTTGGGGCTGTAATATCTCAAGGCTGAGAATTATTAACCTGTAATTCTTCATGTTTGGATTATCGGATGATGATGTCGACCGGGGAAACGGGAGGAGAAACTTTAACGCACGTGCCCGCTCCAAGTGCAATCGATAGCGCGTCTAATGGCGTTTTTTTCTTCTCCGCGTGCAGCCCGCGGACCGGGGCGGAGCTGAGACATTTGTCCGCCTCAGCCGTTTGGTTTTGCGGCTCAACATGCGCTCGGTGATTAGTGGACACCTTCCGAGCCGCTGCCTATTGATTTTGTGTGTGTGTGTGTGTGTGTGTGTGTGTGTGTGTGTGTAGTATAGATCGTATTGTACGCCGTGCGCACTGTATTACAGCTAATTTCTCCTATTGTAAAAAAAAACTGCATCCGCAGGGAACCCCAGTCGGCCATTGGGCATCACGTGAACGCGCGGTCATGTGGTCGGGGAGGAGGAGGAGAAGGGTGGGGTGGGGTGATTTTTTTTTTTTTGTGATTTTTTTTTTGTGTGTGTGTAAATCTCGACAGTTATACTCCGCCAATAATTCACGGTCGACATTAAACCGCCCCGGGTCCACAAATCAACGGCGCCAAATTATGAGTTCGCTCCACTTCGCCAACGCGGCGAGCTGCTCCGCGCTGCTCTCCGCAGACTCTCCAACTTCTCCCGCCGCGTCCAGCGGATACCACCACCACCACCACCACCACCTCCACCACCAACACCACCACCATGTCTCCGGCGAGAGAGGCAGCGGAAGACTCCTGCTCCCTCCCTCCTCCTCCTCCTCCTCCGCTTCCTCGTGGTTCTGTTTGTCTCTTTCGGGACTGAACGGGAACAGCGGGGGGACTCGGCCCGGCGCGCCTCCTCGGAACCCCGCGGAAACACGCAGAGGAGAGGCGGGCGGCGCTCCGGAGCGGTTCGCCGGTCCATCTGGGCTCGGCTCGCCGGTCGCCGGGCTCCCGGAGCCGCCGGCCTGCAGGATGCAGGAGCAGCAGGAGCAGCAGCAGCTGCTCCACCACCACCAGGAGAGGCTACGGATTTTCCCCTGGATGAGGAGCACAGGTGAGGGGGGGGGATAATGAGGCCTCACAGGTGAGAGTTGGAGCGAGTGAGAGAGGCGGGGCTGAGGGGGTGTAGGATAATGTTTTTCTAAGCAGAGTTGTGTGTGTGTGTGTGTGTGTGTGTGTGTGTGTGTATTATTTCGCCACAATAATTACGTTAAGCGCTCTGTAAACTGTTGGCCCGGTTGCGCAGCGGCCACCGCCGGTAGCTGAACTATGCCCGAGTCCCATTCTCTCTCTGTCGCTGTTTTACAACCTCTCTCTCTCTCTCTCTCTCTCCCCCCCCCTCACCCTCACCTCCCCCCCCTCTGTCTGCAGATCTTTTATTGCGCGGCGACCTCCATAAAACCATAATTTAAGACTCGCTGAATATTCATTAGCTGGTATTGTTTTTAGACTTGGACGGGGTCGGGCAGGGTTATTTAAGCAAACTCACAAAAAAAAATCGCTCATCTCCAGGAGTTAAACCGGGCCCGGCCGGTCGGTCCGGTCCGGTCCGGTCCGGTCCCGTCCCGGCCGCGGCCCACTGAAAGCCCATTGTGCCTTTGTACCGGCGCCACAGTCCGCCGATGCTACCAACGCTATAAATTAGCGGGCGGGTTTGATCCGTGAATGCGCGGCCTCTCCGCGCCTTGTAAAAGCGGCTTTGTGCGGCAGCAGCGGGACGGACGCTGAATGGACGCCTCGAACTACTGCGCAACACAACAGACACACACACACACACACACACACACACACACACACACACACACACACACACACACACACACACACAACACAACACAACACAACACAAAGGCCATTTTTATGTTTGCCTTAAAACTGTGAATGGTGGCGCGTCACGATCGGGAAATACTGCGAGTAGAGGAAACAAGCGCCTGTTCGAGGCTACTACTTTTTATTACACACACACACACACACACACACACACACACACACACACACACACACACTGATTGTTGCTGGACAAATCAGGTCCCACCGCATTAGCAGGAATCTCCAGTGTGTGTGTGTGTGTGTGTGTGTGTGTGTGTGTGTGTGAGAGAATTGTAACTAATAAAGAGGATGAAAAGTAAATCATGAAATGAAAATTATTTTTATTTGCTCACGGACTCGTTTGGGACTTTTCTCTTTTTTACTAACCAGTGCGCAGGCGGCAGCAGAAATAATAAATAATATTATGTGGGGTATTATTAAAAAAATATAAAGTAAAACAATTAAATTAAATTAAATCTTAATGATACGATTTTGGAAATGTGGGTTACAGACCTACAACTGGAATAAATATTAAAATATATATTAAGGAAGTAGGAAAATAAAAAATGTGTAAATAACACAAACACACAGGAGGGACAGAAAGACGTATTTCTTCCCCATGGCACCTCTAATCGTTTCTCTCCATCTTGTGTGTGTGTGTGTGTGTGTGTGTGTGTGGGGGGTAACGAATTTATAGATTTTAATTTAGATGCTACTGCAGTCCGAGGCGTCAGAACACGATTGGAGGTAAAAGTCAAGTCCTGGTTGTTCCTAAGGGGAGGAACAGTGAAGAGTGTGTGTGTGTGTGTGTGTGTGTGTGTGTGTGTGTCTTACATATACAAACGTCCTGTGCAGGTGTGTTCACCTACATCAGCTGCAGCAAGAAGAGACTGATCTGACCAATCAGCAGTAAAATCCAGATGTGAGGCTGAAGGACACAAATACAAACACATTAAACACAATATACACACAAAGGATTTACTGTAAATATACGTGATGTCTGAACTGAAGTACTGAACAGAATAGATAAGAATAGATCAAGACTTTATTGATCCATGTCTTGGAAAGGAACACAGTCGACCATACAAAACAAAAAAAAATACACAACATACTTCACAAAAACTGTACAAAAATATAAATAAAATACAAAAAAATGTTTATAATAAGAGTGATCAGTGCAGTTAGTCACAGTAAAATGTCAGAATGTTTTTTTATTTTATATTACTCAGGTCACTACTTTACTAATTTATTTACTTTTCTAAAATATTGACAGGAAAAAACAAAATAACGTAAAGTCAGATTTTTAGTGAAGAACTCTCCGGTTACCAAAAAAGAAAAAAAAAAAAAATGCAGAGGGGCTGGCCTGAGGGTCGTACATGTGCAGCAGAGAGTGTAATAAAGCTCTTATCTGCAGTGTCAGATTACAGTCGGGACGGCCCGTCGTCTCTGCCAGAGAGGGCTCGACAATCAATATCAAATCAATGGAATTCCATTTTTCTTTTTCCTCGCCGTGGAGTTACATGTGCGGGAGATTTACAGTCGGACGGGCGGGGGAGAGGCGTCTCCGCTGCAGAAAAACCCCATTAAAGAAGTGGGGACGTATAGATTTTACTGTGCGTTGTCCATCAGAGGACGCGGGAGCGCTGCGTTTACGACGCTTCACTAAAGAGCAGCTAATGCCGTTAGAGCGAGCGCAGGAGTCGCCGCGGCCCGGCTGCAGGGATGTTTACGGGTCGGCAGAGACGTTTCTCGGGGGGAGTCGCGGTCTCTGCGCAGGAAGCGGGCCGAGACGTCTCCGTGGCCCGCGGACGACCTCTGAGCGGTGAAAATGTGACCCAGTTTCTGTCCGAGCTTCAGGCGCTGCGTGACCTCGTGAGGACCGGAGGTCAGGCTGGTTTCTGCGCTGACCTCCGGCATATCTGACACCAAGAGCAATTGATTTGTCTTCTTCTTTGAGTCCGATTAGCAACGCTCCGACACGTCGGCCGTACGCTGCTGCTGCTGCTGCTGCTGCTGCTGCCCGACTCCCACCCAAACGCCACGTTTGGTCCGCTCAGATCTGCTCGCACCTCCAGCAGACTCCCGCACCCACAGTTTGACCACGTCATTTACTTTACAGCGTCGAACCAGCCGCAGGAAGCCGAGGTGGCAACAAGTGGCTGCCGGGTTCGACGCGTCAACAGTTCAAAGGGTTTGTCCCCGTAGCTTCCTCGGTACAGTGAGATACGGCGCCATGGGTCGTTTCCGGATCATATGAAGCTTTACAGCCTGTTCTGCTCATTATGAAACTGTTCCTATCCATTAAACTGACAGAGGAAGGATGACATGGTTATGTGTAAAAATATTATTAATTTACCCAAAATGTTAAAATAAAAAAAAATACATTCAGAGTCATTTGAATAACAAGTCAATGACATGAAATAAAAGGCAAATCCATTTAAATTTGATCACTTCCTGTTTAACACTGTACAGGAAATTAGCAGCATAAAAACAATTAAAATAATTTACCAACTTTTGTTCTACATTTGGAAGATACAGTAATGAATACGTATATCAGCATTGAAGTGTAAGTGTGTGTGTGTGTGTGTGTGTGGTGGGGCGCGCACTGGTTTTGTTCGTCTCACAGTGAAGAGCGTGCACTCTGCTACTGTGCGCTGATTGGTCGGTTTAGCAACAGGACACCTGTCCGACTAAAACACGGTAAAAATATGAGAAGCCACAAAAAACAAACAAACGTAATAGAATACACACATTGTCTCTACTGTTTATATGGAAACAGAGTGAAGGCTGGTAGAAAAAAAAACACTGAGGCCCACCGTTCATTCTGGACCACACGCAACCCGGAAGTTCGGAAAGTTCGAGTTGCGTCATATGAAGTTCGGCTTGTGTTAACTTTAGCTTACTAACGACATATTTACTCACTAGCGTAGTGTAACTGTGCGTTACTCACCCAAGGAAACAGCCAAACTTACCCCCGGGCGGCCCGGCGGGTGGTCCTTGCTAGCTAGCAGAGAGGGAACTCCGGCCCGGTACCGGAGGCGACGAGGAAGCTGGATAAAAGTCCACACTTTAGTTCGGTGTGTGTGTGTGAAGAGAGTCCATGTTCGGCCTCCTCAGAACCGCAGGTCACGGACTGTCCGGGTCGTTGCTCCGTCCAGCGCTAGCCAAACAATTAGCGCGTTAGCCAAACATTTAGCGCGCTAGCCAAACAATTAGCGCGTTAGCCAAACATTTAGCGCGCTAGCCAAACAATTAGCGCGTTAGCCAAACATTTAGCGCGCTAGCCAAACTATTAGCTCCATATTAGCCGACGCTAGCGTTCAACAACAACAACGCGCAACAGCCTGAACTTTGTCAACCATAAAGACACACTCCTGACAAACAAGTCGCGCTAAAACGTTGTCAAAACTTCACACTTTGTGTAACTTCGGCGCCGCGGACACACACACTCCTCTCCCCTCCGCTTCCCCCTCTTCAACTCGGCTCCGCTCCACCTGTTAGCCCCGCCCCTTAATTTGTAGACGACGCTCGCTGCGGACCAATCAGAAGCGGGTTAATTGAACGGCAGCACGTTAGTGTGTCGGACGTGATGGCGAAGTTTTGTACGTCAGACAAACTACGGAGAAGTGACGCGTTTAAAGTGACAGAGCCTTATTATCGAGCCGCTGCGCAGTTACACGTTTAATACGGGAACCAGCGAAGATTATCGATTAAGAAACGTAACGATTATCTAACGGCGGATTATTTGAACGGAATGTTTCTAAAAACTCAGCCGTTTTCAGTCGCTGCAACGTTGACAATGTCAATATTTATAACACGTCTTAAAATATGTTAATTTATTATATTGGACGTTACTAGTGAAGTGTGGGTTTTTAAGAGATGTGGGGTCAGGATTTACAGCTGTTAAATCCAGATTATGAAATAATAAGCCTCTTTTTCTGGTGCAGGGAAGTCTGTTAAACCTACAAAATAAAATTAACGACCTGTAAAGTCTGAATTTTATCTCACTGTTTCAGATTTCTGATGTTTTATAATTTTTTACTAACATTTTTTTTTAACTGAACAGAGGCTCAACCCCACCCAGTAATCTATAACCTAATCACAACATTAAAAATCGAAAATTATAAGACGTTAAACAACGTGTGTGTGTGTGTGTGTGTTTGTGTGGGGGGGGTGACCTCGTTTGACATAGGTGTCCATAGGTGTGTTCTTGTCTGCGCGCGCAGGTGCGGAAAGGAGGCGCGGCCGTCAGACGTACACGCGCCACCAGACGCTGGAGCTGGAGAAGGAGTTCCACTTCAACCGGTACCTGACGCGGCGGCGGCGGGTGGAGGTCGCGCACGCGCTCTGCCTGACGGAGCGGCAGGTGAAGATCTGGTTCCAGAACCGGAGGATGAAGTGGAAGAAGGAGAACAGAGAGGCCGGGCGCGGCGACTCCGCGGCGGCCGGGGAACCGGAACTGGAGGCTGAGGAGGAGGAGGAAGAGGAGGAGTGAGGAAGAGGAAGTCCACAGATTTTTTTTTGTTTTGTTTTTTTTGAGGGGGGTTAAAGTTTCAAATTATATTTTCGCAACAGAAATAAAGGGACGTTCTCATCATCTGCCAGTCAGAGAAGTGACAGGGCGACGATTAAAATTACAGACGATAACTTGCATCTTCCAGCTGCTGTAAATATTTATATCTTATTATATTTATTTCTGAATAAAGAAAAGTAGATAATCGGTAGTTTTAGATCCATGTGTGCGTTCAACCCGGAGAAAAGCCAGGAACAGAAACGGTCTCATCACACTTCAGATAAAAAGCGAACGCTTTTAATCAAGACTCGCATAATTTCATATCTTCCCGCTGTAAATTGATGATTTTAAGTTCGTTTAATCTCCATTACGGTCAATAAATGTTTTGGAAATGTGTCGATATCCGCTGCAGGCTGCTAAATCTGTTCAGCATATTTATTTTGCTTTTTTTTTTCTGCAGAGACATAAAGAATCAGAATCTGTGTGTGTGTGTGTGTGTGTGTGTGTGTGTTTTAAATACCTGATCCCTTTTAAAAAGGAGTTGCTGTCATGTGCTTGTTTACATTAGCGACGTCATTCTTTCTTCGTCTGTAAATAATGATGATAATAATAATAATAATAATAATAATAATAATAATAATAATAAAATGTGACTGACGTGAGTTTGTCTCCAGATATTTTAGTGTCTCTTTTTTTAGCATTTTTTCGTAGTTCTGGTGGAAGACAAATCTTACAACAACACAACAAGACACTATGATGACAATATTACAACAACCAGTGTTGCACTGTCGTCCGTGCAGCCCGGAAGTTGTGTGTGGAAATGTCTGCGTCACCGGTGAAATAGCTTCCATTATATCCAGTGAACATGAAGCAGATTTCACATATTAACTGGCTGTGATTTAAAAACAAAACACAATTCAAACCTTTAGAAAGTTTAAATTTATTTACTGTAATTGTAAACGTGCAGGATTTTCTGTCGGGGTCAACGTGACAGTTTAATTTCCTCTCGAGCTCCTTCACTTTCCCGCGAATAAAGAAAAATAAAACTTCCGGCGCGTCATCAGTTAATTACGGTTCGTTCCCTATAGAACAGAGAAGTGGGTTCCAAACGACACGTATTAGTTTGTAATCATCCTTTATCGGTTTCACTCTGACTGGCGTCGTTACTGTCACACGTTATAAACCGCCGCTCAACACGCTCACCTTGTTTACAGGTTCAGCAGTTACCGTAATACACCTGCGTACTGTATGTACATATGATCCGGCGGCACGCGCGCTCAGACATGAAATGAACGTGCGGTTTCACCTGGTGCTCGTAAAAATTAAAAGATACGAATTTTATTTTTATTTTTTAAAATATATATATATATATCATCTCCATGAAAACGTGAGATGTGGTTGAAAGCTGCAGGAAATTATAATAATGAGGTTTTAATTTTTTTTTTTTTTAACTGATTGAATTTTTTTTTTTCGCTCAAAATTGATTCTGGATCATTTGATTTGTTAAATAATGGACCTGAATATAAAAATACTGCTGTTGTTGGGTTGGTTTGTTTTTTTTTACCTCATTGTCCGGATACAAAACG
>JAFBJZ010000325.1:130000-145000 GCA_016785225.1 Psettodes erumei | reverse complement strand
ACCGTGTGTATTTGTGTTGATGTGTGAGCAGTGTGTGTGTGTGTGTGTGTGTGCATTAACGGTCACGGAGCTCCAGTCATTTCTTTCAAGTTTATTAATTTCAACGCGTTAAAATACGTCACACGTGTACATTGATCATCGATCGGTGAACGGTGACGTCACATGCGGGGGATTAATTCTCCAAAAAAAAAAGAGACACCGAGTCCAGGTTCAGAGGAGAAATCAGATCAGACGGAACATGACACG
The DNA here is from genome assembly GCA_016785225.1 of Psettodes erumei. NCBI lineage: Eukaryota > Metazoa > Chordata > Actinopteri > Pleuronectiformes > Psettodidae > Psettodes > Psettodes erumei. The sequence goes on along the minus strand of JAFBJZ010000325.1, from coordinate 144,754 downwards.
AGCCGCAGAACTCACGGTTCGTTCGGTTCCGTGTGCTTGGACCGTTTGGACCGGGCTGCTGCTGCGCGTTCACCCCGCGCTGCCCGATCCTACGAAAACGCTCTGGTGCCATCTAGCGTCGTGTCGACAACAGTAGCAGACGTTCACGTTCACACACACACACACACACACACACACACACACACACACACAGTGTTTCCTATGAAAAGCGGGGCTTTGTCGCAGTGCCACGGTGTGACGCGCTGCTGATCGCTTGTGTGTGTGTGTGTGTGTGTGTGTGTGTGTGTGTGTGTGTGTGTGTGTGTGTGTGTACCGGCTGTTGACAAACCGATGATGTGCCTGTGACTTGACTTTGTCGTCTCCTCTGCTCGAAACCGGAGAAAGTCGTGACGAGACGCGGGCGCGCGCGTTCTCTCTTTTGTCTCGCGGCTGCCGACTTCCGTCCGTCTGTCTCTGATCTGTGGACACCCGGTCTGTGTCCCGGTGTGTGTCCCCGTCTGTGTCCCGGTGTGTGTCCCGGTCTGTGTTGTCTCAAGGTGAGACACGGCCGCTGCTACCCTGTGAAGGATAATACATGTAGACAAAGACACGCGCGCCACAAACAAACGCTCCGAAATGGGCTCCGTGCGCGTGCGCGTGGTGCCCAAGGAAACAGGAGCTGGGGACGTGAAATGTGGCGTGTGTGTGTGTGTGTGTGTGTGTGTGTGTGTGTGTGTGTGTGTGTGTGTGTGTGTGTGTGTGTGTGTGTGTAAACCAATAACTCGTCCTGGCGCTGTGATTTCATCATCTTTACTGGCTCTCATCTGCAGAATCTGGTGTGTGTGTGTGTGTGTGTGTGTGTGTGTGTGTATGCACCCAGGTGTGGGTGTGTTCATTTGTGCGTGTGATCATTTGAAAGACCCTTGTGGTGTGTGTGTGTGTGTGTGTGTGTGGGGGGGGGGCAGTAATCCACGGTGTTGTGTTTAATTTACGACCTCAGCATCATCTGACTTTTAATCCGACATTCAAAATCAACTTCGGTGCATTAAGAGCAGATAGAAAATCAATACCCCCCCCCCCAATCTATTTCCTTTCTTCTTGACATCCAAACACCGCGATTGGATTTTTTGCTGAGATTACAGTGTTGAGATTATGATCATTTTAGTAGCAGAAGAATATCCATCCAGCTGCTAATAAACACCTATATGTACATATACACTGTATATATACACATATGTATTTTTCCCATGCTTTAGCGTATATAAGTAGTACAGTTATAGTATTACTATAATTATAAATACACACAGTAAGTACAATTTGCAATAAACTGTAAAACGCAGTGATGATCATTTATATTCCAACGTCATTATATTTATCGGCGGTTATTAGGAAGTCCAATCAAATTAAATTTAATAACTTACGTAAGACACGCGGTGGCGTGCACCTGCACGAGCGCGTGCCCGCCCTCTCCTTGTCGAGCGGAAAGGTGCAGGGGCGGTGGGGGGGGTGGGGGTCCTCCGCGTGACGCCGCATTTCATCCGTCCGTTAATCTTTAACCGGTCCCGAGCCCCCCCCCCCCCTCCTCCGGCCGCGGCCGAGGGCCTCGCGCCAGCCGGTAACAGTCCGGTGAAGTGACCCGGAGCGCGAGCTCACGGTGCCGTGAAGGACACAGCCGTGCCGTGCCCGGGCCGGGCCGGGCCGAGCCGGACCGGACCGCGCCGCCCTGGAAACCATTAATATATTAAAAAGGGAGAAGGAAAAGAACCGGTCAGGCAGTTTCTGCCGGTTTGTCATTAACTGGTCACACACACACACACACACACACACACACACACACACACACACACTGTTTACCGAGCCGTGTGTGTGTGTGTTCGTATACCTACAGTTAAATTATAATTGTTATAAAAATTATAAAATATCACAGCTAACGTCACACGTTTTTCCTCGACGATGCTGCAACTTTGTGTTGAAATGTGTAAAAGTTATTTACAGTTTTATTATTATTTTTTTTTAAAAACGGGTCTGAAAAAATTATAATTTATTATAAATAATTAAAAATGCATTAATCTGTTCATGATAAAAGGTTAACACGTGTACGAAATGTGGGATTATTAAATAAAGTGATCGATCCTACCGTGTCAGCCGCTGAGGAAATAATCCGCATCTTCTTCAGTTTGTTTTTTTCTCCGTTTTAAATAAAGTTGCGTCTAAAAAAAAAAGAAAACAAAAATGATTAGTCCGTAAAATAAACAGCGACGTTTAAATTTCATAGAAAGTTAATGATTTCTCAATACTTGTTAATAATACTGAGCATGAACCGCCGACGAACCGAACTGTACAGTGAGTGTGTGTGTGTGTGTGTGTGTGTGTGTGTGTGTGCAGTATATTTGTTTATCTGCTGTTGGCTGCGGGCCTGTTTTTCAGTTCGTCACCATTCCTCGGACTTTACAAGGAGTCATAAACAGTCATAAAGCTATAAAAGTCCCGAGGTCTCACACACACACACACACACACACACACACACACACACACACACACACACACACACACAGACGGGCTGAAAAAGAGCCATAAAGCCATAAAGCAGCAGTGTGACTCCTTCAGCTTTAATTGTCGATGATCTCTGAAGTTTCTCAGATTCCTGGAGTTCCTCTCAGCTGTTTACACCACCCTGATTTACTGCGGAGCAACACAACGAGCACACAACGAACACACACACAACACCGCCAGGAACAGAGAAAGAAGTACCGCCAACAGTCTCACGCAGGATTCAGATTATAATTATTTTCTACGTCTCAGAATATCATCTCAGTTTTCTATCACTTTTCCACGACCTGCTTCAATTTATAGAATTTATTTTAAAAGTTATTTAAATTATTTAAATGTATATTAATTATTTAAATAAAGTTTAAATGATGAAATATTAAGAAATTGTGCTGTGTGACACTGTATAGCTGTTTTAGCTTCACGGCCTGTTTTAACGCGGTCAGGTGGGGAGGTGGAGGTGGAGGTGGTGGGGTGGGGAGGTGGGGGGGGGGGGCTCACTCACCTCCGGTTTCTCTCCGCTTCCGGTCCCGGGTCTTCTCCCAGAGTGCACCGCACCTGTAAAAAGCCACAAACAACGGGGACAGGTCGTTAGCACGCGGCTAGGCTACGCCACGTTAGCATTGTTAGCTCGGCTCTGAGTAGGCTACTGTGTGTAGCATTAGCAACTGCTGTTTGAATAAGTGTTGACAGACATAATCAATACTCGATAATCATTAGTGTGGAGCCACAAAGTGTCACGTGATTATTTAAAAACGTGGAATAAATATCAAACTATATATCTTTGTTTTTATGGGAACGACACGCGGTGACTTTAATCTGCACCTGTCATCAAAATTTGTGTCAAGTCGGAATTTAAAAGTGGACGCACCAGGTGGAGCTGACGTCATCCACAGCAGCTCAGCCTGCACGGTTATATTTAATAAAAATAAATAAAAATATATTAAAAAGAAAAAATGAAACGTCACAGTGTTAGAAAGACTCACCTGCCGCCGGGCCGAACTGGACGCCTGAAGCGCAGCTCGGTTCTGTTGCCGGTTCGAGCTCGTGCACTGGACGAACCGGAGCGTGGGCACGCGCACGCACACACGCACACACGCACACACACCGCAGGCTGCAGAGTTCCGGTGTGTGTGTGTGTGTGTGTGTCCACCGCTGCGATATCAGGGCCTGAGCCACAATCACGTTAAGACCGTGCTAATGCATAGACGGGCTGAAGGATGTGGATGTGGACAGCGTTACCGCGCAGTGTGTGTGTGTGTGTGTGTGTGTGTGTGTGTGTGTGTGTGTGTGTGTGTGTCCGTGCCCGTCCTGCCCCGGCTGTTCGACTTCTCATTAATGATTAAACCACAGTCAGCTCCAACACAATGCTGCAGCTTCCCGTTCCCACAAAGCGGAGAGGAAACGGAGCGTCCTGCCAGAGGGGGAGAGAGAGAGAGGGGGGGAGAGAGAGCGGGGGAGAGAGAGGGGGAGAGAGAGGGGGGGTCAAAATGAAAGTTAAAAAGAGAGATCCCCCATCTGTCCATGTGAGAGGAGATTAAACTTGTTATCGTGTCGGACGCGGAGGAGAAAGACGCGCAGGAATGTGAGGAGTAAAGTAAAGAAATAGAGCCTTTGTGTGGATGTGGACAGTGTCTGCAGTTCGGCCCGAGTGGACAAGTCAGAGCCTGTACGGGGGGGGCACAAAGAGCGAGACTTATTTATGGCAGCGATTATTTTACGACCTCAGCGACACATAGTCCGTTTGTGTGTCCGTCTTTACTTTCTTTCTCCGCGGAGAGGAGGAAAAATGAGCGGCTGTCAGTGGTCCTGCTTTAAAATGTCTGTCCGTGGTGTGTGTGTGTGTGTGTGTGTGTGTGTGTGTGTGTGTGTGTGTGTGTGTGTGTGTGTGTGTGTGAGTGTGTGCGGTTTCATTTATTACTTGAGAAAAGCCCTGTGTCAAAAATAGCCACAAACACGTCACCAGTGTGTTTCCCCTGCAGCATATTCATAAATTTATAATTTCGTTGTTTGTGTACTCGCCGTCAAAAGTAGTGTGAGTGTGTGTGTGTGTGTGTGTTTTCTGAAATTAATTTAAATTATTAACGACATATGTGAGGGAGCGTTTCATTCATCAATTAAATACCAATAAATGAAATTGATCACAGTTGCTGCTTGGCTTTTTTTCCAGTTTAGTTAGTTTCAGGTGTATTTTTAATTTGGTTTCCAAATTATTCTCGGGGACTAAATGCATAAATCGAGTGACGTAGAGTTCTAATTTATAATATGGATTTTTTTTTTTTTTCTTTTTCGTAATCTGAGAAATCTGAGAAACAGTGAGGCTGCGGGAGTGTAAACCGGACGATAACTCACGGGAATAAACGGCCGTGATGGAGAGGCGCTGTAATCAGTGTCAGGGAACCGGAAAACAAGAACTTCAGGACTGGTTCTTCTCTCCTTCTTCCTCCTCCTCCTCCTCCTCCTCCTCCTCCTCCTGCTCCTGCTCCTCCTCCTACACTTCAACATAATCAGTGTCACACAAGAAGAAAATAAGACGTCACTGCGCGCGCCCCTGGAACAGCTCCTTTTAATCAATGACACATCGGCAGGTATAGGATCATGTGCCCCCCCCCCCAAAAAAAAAAAAAAAAAATCCATTCCAGATTATATACACACACACACACACACACACACACACACACATAAATCTGCCCACCAACCCAAATATACCAATTACAAATGTACAAACACCTCGGTTACACACACACACACACACACACACCCGTGCGCGCTCCCGGCTGTGATTTACGCGCACCAAATTCATTTTAACGCGGTCGGTATTATCTGCAAAGCACCGGGAATATGTTTTATTATTCGGTTGCCTCTGGTGGTGCAGAGGCACCCCCCCCTCCACCCTCCACCCTCCACCCTCCCGCCCCCACCCGTGTGTGTGTGTGTGTGTGAGCGTTTTATGGGTCCGACAACAGACGGAGAAGACACGCGGGGAGAGAAAGAATCAATTTAACGCGCGGAGGATTCTGATGTGATTGCGCAATCTCACCGGGAACCGGAGGAAGATTAGAAAGAGAGATTGGATGAGAATTAGAGAGAGAGGGAGAGAAAGGGAGCGGGAGATTGAGGAAGGGAAATAGGAAAGGAGGAGGAGGTGGTGGTGGTGGTGGGGGGCGCCCCCCCCCTCCTCCACCTCCTCCTCCACCCACCCAGCTCCGACCTCTTCCTCTCGCCAGCGAAAGGAAAAGAGGCGAACGAATGCCAGACACAGAAGCTCCCCATTGGTCAGTCTGAGGTCAGCTGGTCTCCCTCCCCTCCTCCTCCTCCCCCGTAACATCCCTCGTCACCCCATCCCGTCTTCTCCGCGCGCACACACGCACACACACACACACACACACACACACACACACACACACACACACACTCTCTCTCTCTCTCTCTCTGTCCCACACTGGCACTCAGCCACCCAGATACCCCCACCACCACCACCTCCTCCTCCTCCTCCTCCTCCTCCTCCTCCTGCACCCCCCTCCTCTCACCCTCAGCCTCCTCACCCCCACCTCCCCCCTCCCAATCTGTGATAAACTAAGTGATAGCAGCAGCCCGTCGGACTGTCGGCTATAAAACACAACAAATCATAAAGTGCAGGCAGGGGAAGGCAGAGGCAGGAGGACGGGAGGGAGAACCGTTAGCCGTTAGCCGTTAGCCTCCTTCTACTCCTCCTCCTTCTTCATCGCGTGAACCTTGTTGTTGTGTTTGTTTCGTTCCCCCTGTCCTCCCCTCTCCTCGTCTTCTCCTCCTCTTCTTCTTCTTCTTCTTCTTCTCCTCCTCGCACTTTCTCCCCGATGAGCTCCTATTTTGTCAACTCCTCTTTCCCGGTGACGCTACCGGGGACGGGCGGCGGCGGCCAGGCGGCGGACTCGTTCCTGGGTCAGATCCCGCTCTACTCGTCCGGGTACGCCGCCGACCACCCGCTCAGGCACTACCCGGGGGCGGCGGCCGTCACCGCTGCCGCGGCGGTGGCGTACGGCGCGAGCGGCGGCGGCGGCGGCGGCGTGCACCAGGAGAAAGCGTACGCGGCGTCCGGCTACTACCAGCAGGCGGCCAGCGGAGCGTACGGCGGCCACCGGGCGGCGGCGGCGGGAGTCGGTGTCGGGGGAGCGAGCGGGGCCGGCGCGTGCGACTACGCCACGGCGGCGGCGGCGGCGGCGGCAGCGGCGGCCGCCGCGGCCACGAGCTTCTACCGGGACAAGGATCACGCGTGCAGCCTGGAGGAGCACCAGCTCGCGCTCGGGCAGGACGGCGTGCACCGCAAAGCGGAGTGCGCGGGCCTGAGCGGGAAGGCGCTGTTCGGCGACGCCATGGACGAGAAGCAGGCGGCGTCGGCGCCCATTTACCCGTGGATGCAGCGGATGAACGCGTGCAACGGTGAGTGTCTTTCTCCGTCTTCCTGCTCCGCTCCTCTTTCTTGCATATTTTATGATCTCTCCCCCCCCACCCCGTCATAAAACTGACGTTTGTTTCCGCTGTCAGCCGCTCTCCTCTTCTTCTTCCTCCTCCTCCTCCTCCTCCTCCTCCTCCTCCTCTCCCAGTAGCTGCTTTATGAGCCCCGTTTGTCGGGCCTGTCACTCAGTCATGTGCTCCGTATTTTATTATCCGTCATAAAACGGGTTTGTTTGGGTTGGAGCTCCAGTTACTGTACGTGACCCGCTGACCGACGCGGCCGCCGCCGCGCGCAGGGGAGGGGAGGAGGAGGAGGAGGAGGAGGAGGAAGTCGGAGAGGAGCAGCCTGTCACCGAGTGTTGTGGGTGAAAACAAGGAGCAGATAGAAGGGGAGATACTGTCCCCGCTGCTCCTTCACTTCCTCCTGCTTAAAAAAAAAGTCTTCCGGGTTCCCGGTGCCGCTGCCCTCCCCTTTAAAAAAATATAAATACATAAAATTAAATATCCACCTGACAGTGGGGAGGAACACGCGTGATTTTCTCCCTGGATTGGAGCCACGTGATTGGATTGGAGCTCACTTTTGCACCTTAATCCATAATCCGCAGATTAGGTGTAAAACCCGGGGCCTAAACAGAGAATAATTTAAATTAATTTAATGACTCGCTGATGAGGTGGAGACGGGATTTAAAAAAAAGACAAAGAGAGAAAAGTGACAGGAAAAAACACCCGCGGTTCGGTTCGGCTCACCTCTTATTTATGGACGGTTCCGTACGTGGAGCTACTGTACATCTACTGTACATCCACTGTGGCCGGTAAAAAACAACAACAACAATAAAAACAGATCGATACAGAAACTGAAGCTGCTAAAGTGACAACATGGAGATTTATTTTCCACTGGGGGGTCAAAACTGATATAATCTCTGTTTATTATTATTAATATTATTATTATCATTGTTGTTAGTAGTATTACTCTTATTATTGTTACTGCTATATTATTAGTCGTCGTAGAATTAACAATGACATTAATGTTATTATTATCTTCGTAAATATTATTATTATTATTTTATTATTGGACTAATGTTAGAAAATTGGAAATGTGTGTTTCGTTCTTCTCCGCTGAAAGCTGCTATTCACACCAAACACACATTATATAATTTTTTATATTTATATATTATATTATATTATATAAATTCCTACACAGTAGAAATTACACGTATTTGTTTGTTTTTAAAGTTAATATTTATATTTGTTTTAATATTTAGTTAATATTTGAGTGGAATTAAAGATCCTAAATTACAGATTATAAATAAGTGTAGCGGAGGAATACGTTCATATTTAGAACAACACTCAGGAGATTATATTAGATTATGGTGTTGGTTAATGGCTGGATTAAATCCTAACTCTTTGATCCCTCACTGAAAAGTGAATATTGTGAATATTATAAACAGCACGAGGTGAATAAAATGAAACACGTCATGACTCCAGGTGTGTGTGTGTGTGTGTGTGTGTGTCAGGCACCTTCGGCAGCCCCGGGAGGCGCGGCCGTCAGACGTACACGCGCTACCAGACGCTGGAGCTGGAGAAGGAGTTCCACTTCAACCGGTACCTGACGCGGCGGCGGCGGATCGAGATCGCGCACGCGCTCTGCCTGACGGAGCGGCAGATCAAGATCTGGTTCCAGAACCGGAGGATGAAGTGGAAGAAGGAGAACAAGCTGATAAACTCCTCTTCCTCCTCCTCCTCCTCCTCCTCCTCGTCCTCCACGGTGAACGGCGCGGAGGAAGAGGAGAAACGGACGGACTGAGGAAGAGAGAGAGAGAAACAAACTGGTGCGAAAACTCTGGGAAAAAAAGTAGCTCTCATCCTTTCATTTCACTTCTTCTTCTTCTTCTTTTTTTACCTGAGGAGGGGGTGAGGGGGGAGAACAGACCCCCCCTAATCTGAATTAACTGAAAAAAAGGGAATAATCTGTGAGAGACTTTGGAGCCGGAACCGTGAGAAGTGAAGAAACGGGGTGAATTAAAAAAAAAGAGAGAGAGAGAAATAGGAAGATTAAAAAGAGAGAGAGAGGGGGGGCGCACTGTGGCACGTGCATTCCAAGAACCCCCCCCAATTAAAAAAGAGAAAACTTCTTCTTCTACTACTTTTTTTTATTCCCACTTCCTCTCTGTCAGGCACTTGCTGCGAAGCTTTAGGACTCCGGACCCCCCAAACATTTTTATTTTTTAACTCGTATTTTTGTGTCGCGTGCATTATTACCTTTCAACTACAGGAGCGCGCGCGCACACCGGCGGAAGCTTATCTGAGAAGTGTGTGTATGTTACGGTGTTCATATTTAAACTGTATAGAAATAAGTAAAGGGGGGGGGGGTCACCTGTACGGTGGTGATGATGTAATTGAGGGGGGGGTGGGGGGGTAATTTAACCTTTTCCAGTATGGGGGGGGTGTTAACCTACTGATGTTACTCGCCAAACTACCTAAAAACGTCCAGGAAAAGTGTATATTTTATGTATTTTATGTATTTTTACATTGTTCTGTTTGTGTCTCTGTCACGTCATCGCGTATACTACCTATGAACTGTTCAATAAAAACGTAAACAAAGTGAAAGGAGCGCGCTTCCCGCGTCTTTTTCCCCGCGGTTTTGATGGATGACGCGGCTACAGGTGCGGAGCCAAACGCGCCGCCTCGTCTTTTTTATTCCGTGATTTAGCGGCGTCCCTCGCGCCGCGGCTCGAGACTCGTAAAGCTCTCAGCCTCGGCGCGAGGTGAAGGCGCTCGTGCGTGCGTGCGTGCGTGCGTGCGCGCTTGCTTGCTTACGGAGAAAACGCGAGGGCCCTGCGGGGCCCAACCACGTGAGCGCGGTCCTGCTGCTGCTGCTGGTGTTGCGGGGGGGGGCTGAACTAATTGATGACCAGACCGAGGCAGAGAAAGTTGATCTGTCCTCGAGCCAGACACACACACACACACACACACACACACACACACACACACACACACACTTCACCCAGACAAAGTGGACAATGTCCTCGTGACCCTTTGAACTCTGCGTGTCCTCTGAGTGACCGGCGGCGCGCGGAGATCTCTGCTGCTCGCCGCTGCTCGTGCACAAATCCTCTCTTTAAAATAATAATAAAAAAAACATATTCAACGTCATCTTAAGCAGCGCGTGAACGCGCGTCACAACAACAACAACAACAACAAAAAAAGGGCACGTAATTAAACCGGAAACCCGTCAGTACAACTTCCTTTTTAGCTCATATATAAACTGATGACGAAACAAAGTGAGTGACACCTGATTCAGGTGTGAAAACATCCGGTTCTAACACTCACAACCGTGGATTCTGTACGTTCAGACGCTCTATAGATGTTATATAAATTATAAATTTTATATAAGTAATGTTATATGTTATATAAGTTATGTAATATATGTTATACAATGGGTTTATCTGCTGGAGCAGACACATTGAGGTCCTGCTGTCAGTCAGAAGATCAAACATCTGCAGACTTCACGTGTGAACAGTGTCCTTCACTGCCGTCCAATAAGATCTCACGGACACACCGGTGGGTGAAGCGGGAGGCCGAGGGCTCTTCTTCCTCCTCTTCCTCATCGTCTTCCTCCTCCTCTTCTTCTCTCTGTAGCCTCCTGCTGTACAGTGAAGCTTACACCCGGCAGATGTTCTACGTTAAACACAAACGGTGACGGTTTCACCGAGACCCCGCGTGGGGTGGGGCTCCTTTCACATTCTGGCCTTGGAGGGGGGGGGTTCTGGGCCTCCACTTGGTCCACTCCTGGTCCTGGTCCTGGTCCCGGTCCAGGTCTCTTGGAGGAGAGGATTGTGGATTCTGTGCACCGAGGGGAGCTTTGCTCCACTTTTGTTGCACGACGTGGACGTGAGGCATCCTGATTTTGTTCCTCAACAGGACCGTGTGAGTCCAACGGACTCAGAGAGTGTGTGTGTGTGTGTGTGTGTGTGGGGGGGGGTTCTTCCATGGAGCAAATATTCAGTGGGACGGTGGAAATCTATATATAATGAGGGGAGTGTGTTCAGAAGTGTGTGCCAACTGGGTCAGAGCCTCCTCCGGCCTGTCCCGGCATTCCTGGCACACTTTGGGTTCTGGAGCCCCCCCCCAGGCCTCAGGCAGACATCCAGGCTGATTTAGTGCTGATATCAGATCTGCTGGGGGTGTGTGTGTCTGTGTGTGTGTGTGTGTGTGTGTGTGTGTGTGTGTGTGGGGGGGGGAATCACTGATCTGAGATCTGCTTTGTGGACGTGAAGTCCCTGCAGCAGCTTTATTTTCACGTCTCCTCGGTTAGTTTAGAATATCGCAGGCGACTATTCCACGTGCAAGCGGCCGAGGATCACAACTACACACACACACACACACACACACGCATTCATTTGTATCACTTCACACACAAAAATCTGGAACCCCTCATCCGCCCTGTGTTGGAGCCCGTCGGCGTTACAGTGAAATATGCTCAGCAGAGCGCACACCGAGGCCTGGGCTACAATAACAGGCGCACACTCAGCTGCACACACACACACACACACACACACACACACACACACACACACACACTCAGGCACCCGGGCTGAAATGCATCCCAACCCCGGGAATCAACAAATCATAAATCAGCCGGTTTCCATCCAGTTGGTGGGACGTCACAGATCAGGTTCTCCATTCCTCCGCCCGGGGGGTGGAACAAGAAAGAGAGAGGCCCGGTTTGTGAATTAAAAACTGCAGCAGGTCATTGGATCAGCACCGACCGAGCCCAACATGAAATAAAATAATATATTTTATGTCACATTATAAAATACAGAAATCCACTCACGAGTGTCGGGTCCACACATGACGGGAAATATGGATCATTTTGTTCAAGAAAAGTAAAAATCAGCTTTTTTTATCCATTGAATTCAGTCTGTGGATATTATTATAATTATAATAATTATCATTATTATTATTATTATTATTATTATTATTATGGAAGGCTGCATCAGTGGCTTGTGTCATTTTTAATTTATTGGATTTATTATTTGTGGATTATTTCCTACCTGATGTTTTATGGTTCTTGGCTTCCAGACTGAGCTCAGGTTAACAGGCGCGAGCGACGTGACACGTGCAGCGTGTGTGTGTGTGTGTGTGTGTTTTATAACAGCTTCTCTTTTTCTGGAGTTGACTTTCTCTCTTTCTGTCTTTCCCATCAGTGCAATAAAAGCTGTTTGCAGTAGGTGGCGCTCTGAGCTTACCCCCGGCACCTCCAGCAGCAGAGGGAAGGGTGAGGGAGGGAGGGAGGAGGGAGAGAGAGAGAGAGAGAGAGGGAGAGAGAGAGCTGCCCCCGCCCTCCCCTTCATCATTAGAAACCTCAGAGCATGAATTACCTCTCCGAAGTCATCGGCGAGAATTTACGACTGGTCAACAAAAGCACGTGACCGCACCTCCTCCTCCTCCTCCTCCTCTCTCTCTCTCTCTCTCTCTCCTCCCTCACCTCACCCCTCACCTCCCCCCACACACACACACACACACACACACACACACACACACACACACACACACACACACCCCACCCCCCATATTTGGACGGCGCGTACATAGCTAAAAACGAAGTACAGTGCAACGCCATAATTCACTAATACATCATAAATCGTTGAAAGTGCCCGCGTTATAACGACCAAGAGAAATCCAACAAATCAAGCGCCCCTTTAGTGCTCAACTGTAAGTCTGCAACTCTCTAAAACAACCTAAATGAGCTCTTACTTTGTAAACTCGTTCTCGGGGCGCTACCCAAATGGCCCCGACTATCAACTGCTAAATTATGGAGCCAGCGGCGGCGCAATGAGCGGCGGGACGTACAGGGACTCTGCCTCCGCCACCATGCACCATGCGACGGGCTCCTACGGCTACAGCTACAATGGCATGGACCTGACCGTCACCAGCCGGGGAGGGGGGAGCAGCAGCGCCGCCGCCGCCGCCGCCAGCGCCGGAGGACACTTCGGGGGCGGCTCGGTCGTCGGGGACTCCCGGGGCTTCAGACAGCCGTCCAGCTGCTCCCTCGCCTCCGCCGCGGCGGACTCCCTCCTGTCACCCGCCGGCGCCGGGGACGCCAAGCTGGGCGCGCGGAGCTCTCCCCCGCGCTCGGAGCAACCGGGAAGCGGTAATCTCGGCACTCCGAACCTGTCCTCCAACTCCTCCGGCGGCGGCGGCGGCGCAGGATTTGGAGGGGGAGGCGGAGGCGGAGGAGGAGGAGGAGGAGGCGGCGGCGGCATGGCGCAGCGCTTTACGGAGCTGGACGACGCGTCGCCGGAGACCGACGAGCTGCACCACCTCAGCCGGGACAACCCGCCCTCCAGGACCGCGCAGAAGCAGGAGGGCGGCGCGGCGGGGCCGGCCGGCGGCGGCTGCGCGGCGGGGAGCGAGGCGCACGCACCGCAGATCTTCCCCTGGATGAGAAAGCTGCACATTAGCCACGGTACACGGCCGCTCGCCCGGTTCACAGCCCGTCAGCTCCGCGTCAGAGGCGGCCGTCCGGCCGGCCGGCAGCCGAGGGGGTCGGTGACAGTCGCGCGGGGGGAGCCGCGGGACGCTTTGATATGGTTTAGGAGTAAACTGGCTCCAGAACAGCTGAAAGTCGCACAATTAGCCACGGGTCTCGGTTCCGTCTGCTCCAACAACAAGACCCTTTTTATATTTACACGTGACTGCAAGAATAGGAAAGAAAAAAAAACAGTGAGCGAGTCTCACAGGGAGGCGCAGAAATATCCGTTTAGTTGCACAGATTTGCGGATCTGTCTGTCTGATTTTTAAATTATTTATTTATTTATTTATTTATTTATTTTAAAAATCGATTTATTGATTGATCTGTAAATTTGAAAGTAAGTGAGCGGAACAGCTGAACAGCCTGTTAGCGTGTTTTCTCAGCGCACCAGGGACAAATTCGTTCTACATTTTCCCTCATGTAAAAGCCCAGGGACGCCGGATGAACACTCCCCACACACACACACACACACACACAGACACACCCCCCTGCTCCTCGCTGCCCTTTCTCCCTGTTTTTATTTCAGAAAATTCCACAAAAGCGTCATAAATCTGTCAGGGGTGGTGGTGGTGGTGTTGGGGAGTGGGGTGTGGGGTAGCAAAGCCCAACAGGCTGCGGAGAGCAGGCAGAGCCGGGTGAAGGAGGTGGAGGAGGTGGGGGGGGCAGAAAAGAGAAAGAGAGGCCGGGAAGGCGTTGGAAGCTGCTTCTCCTTTGACAAGTGAAGCGTTTTTTACGTGTGGGAACTTTATTAGGGAGGTGGGGGGGGCAATAAAACCGGAGGGGGGTGAGGAAAAGGGGGGAGGGGGAGGGGGGGTCGCGTGCTTTTTAAATTTTCTTTAAAGAAAAGCAAAACGAGAAATAAAAGCGTTTGTTTTTGTTGTTGTTGTTTCGCTGATGCTGCTGCTGGTTCCGATACAACCGGGCCCACTCAGTGTGTGTGTGTGTGTGTGTGTGTGTGTGTGTGTGTGTGTGTGTAATGTGCCTATAATGTTCAAGTGTAGTGTAAGTGAGGAAAGTGTGTGTGTCAACCTGACCTGTTTCCGATCCAACCCCCCCCTCCCACCCCACCCCACAGATATGACGGGTCCGGACGGGAAGCGGGCCCGCACGGCGTACACGCGCTACCAGACGCTGGAGCTGGAGAAGGAGTTCCACTTCAACCGGTACCTGACGCGGCGGCGGCGGATCGAGATCGCGCACGCGCTCTGCCTGACGGAGCGGCAGATCAAGATCTGGTTCCAGAACCGGAGGATGAAGTG
>JAFBJZ010000325.1:115000-125000 GCA_016785225.1 Psettodes erumei | reverse complement strand
ATTAGTATGTATTTCCAGCAAGGCAAAAAAAATTGCATTTCTGCTGTAACAAACTTCTACTGCACAAATACGTGTGTGTGTCTCCGTGTGTGTCTGTGTGTGTGTCTGTGTGTGTGTGTGTGTGTGTGTGTGTGTGTGTGTGTGCGTGCTGGGGGTCCTTGAGGAAGTTTCAGTTCAGTAAACAGGAAGGCGAGAAAACTCCCCCATTTCATTTTTCATCAACTTCCTCCTGTTAATGATGATACCCCGACCCACACACAGACACACACACACACACACACACACACACACACACAGACCCACACACAGAGACACACACACACACACACACAGAGACAGACAGACACAGACACACACGCAGCGTTGTTTTCTGGTGTGGTACAGTGAAGGCACAGCAGCAACTTTTTGTGTGCGCTCTTTTGTCCTTGCTGTGTGCGTTGAGTGTGCAACGTGTGTGTCGTCACGTGTTTCCCGTGTGTGTGTGTGTGTACATGTAGTACATGCATGTGTGTACATGTATGTGCACGGGGCGGCTCCAGTCGCGGCATTACGTGCCTCGTGTGTCGGGCTGAAGAGTGGGTGAGTAAGCCTCATTGCTAAAGGTGTGTGTGTGTTTGTGTTGAGCTTTGTGTGGCAGGGTGTGTGTTGTTGTGTTTGCTGGGTTTAATGGCAGGGCATGGGGGGGGGGGGCAGAGAGAGAGAGAGGTGACAGGTTCGATCATTGCAAGTGATTTCTTTAAATCTGGATTATTGATTCATACTCCTTTGATATTCACACACACACACACACACACACACACACACACACACACACACACACACACACACACACACACGCACACACGCACGCACGTGATTCCTTTACGTTTAAATCGGCATTCGCGCGCCCGTTAACGTCCGCATACTGATCGGGGTGAACCGCGCGGCCTCATGAATAATGCACGAGGAGGAGTCAGCGCGAGGTCAGCAGACAGGCGCGAGCCACGCACCGCCGCGCATGCGCGTTGGACAGAGAGGAGGGGGGGGTTACAGTGCGTGTGTTTACCTCATCAACAGACCGTCTGCTCTTATTTATCTGTCACTGCTTCCTATTTCCGGCTGTGTGTGTGTGTGTGTGTGTGTGTGTGTGTGTGTGTTTTACCTCAGACAAACCAAAACTTCCCAGATTTAAATCAGGCTGGGTAAACACACAAACACACTGCGGCACACACGCACACAGACACACAACACCGCATCAGGTGCGTTCAACAGCAGCTGATGCAGTAACTGGTGGTAAAGTACTGAGTGTACAAATGGAGATTGTGTACTGTAAATCCGTTTGTTTGATTAATCTGCGGAAATAATCTGAGCATCATCGTGAGAGACCGGATTAATGACACACAAAAAAAGATGCGTCACTTAGCCTGGAAAGAATAGAGAAAATATATGAAGGTTTACTCTCACACAATATTCTACTGTATATAAATACACACACACACACACACACACACTCTCTCTCTCTCTCTCTCTCACACACACACACACACACACAAAGGCGTGGGAAGACACGGGGTAAGTAAAGATAATCCTGGATATAGTTCAAGTTGCGCATGAGGGAGGGGGGGGTTCGTTTGTTTTCCGTCACGGTTATGCCCGAGCGACACACTAATAACAGGAGATATTAGTCTGTAATGATAATAATAATAATAATAATAATAATAATAATAATAATAATAATAATAATAATAATAATTGATTGATTGACCAGGGATCAGTCTTTTCCTGCACAAACAGAATGAGTGTTCCGATCCACCTCATTAGTGTCCCGGTCCGGTTCGTTTCAATCAGCAGTGTGTGTGTGTGTGTGTGTGTGTGTGTGTGTGTGCCTGTTTTAATTTCCCGCGGAGAATGCAGCTCTCTCGCGCCGCCACCAGAGCCCGCTTCAGACCAGGAGGAGGACGCGCAGAACCTGCCGGGGCTGTGCTCCCCCCCTCTCCTCCTCCTCCCGGGCGCCCCCTCCCGCTCCTCACCCCCACCTCCTCCACCTCCTCCACCTCCTCCACCACCACCCCCGCCGCTAACCTGTGACAACCTCCCGTCTCTGTTAAAACACACAGCTGTCAGAGCTGTCGCCGTCTCCCGCGCATGACTGATGAGGAGAGGGTTTAAAAAAAAAAAGAGACTTCCGGTTAGCTGTTAGCCACAGAGCTAACACCTGAGACACCTGAGGACTGAGACTCACTGTCACTGCTGCTTCTCTGCTTCATTCCCTGCCACTTCCTGCCTGAGGCGAAGGGTGGGGGGGGTTAGTAAAGTGTGTGTGTGTGTGTGTGTGTGTGTGTGTGTGTGCTGGATGTCCGAGCTGTACCAGCCTACAGCAGAGGGTTCACGGAGTTGAAGGGTCAAAAGTTCACCGTCCTGCTTGAGTTCCTGCCCTCCCTCCCCCTCCCTCCCTCCCTCACTCACTCACTCACTCTGGACCAATTGGTGTATGTCAAAGGCAAAAAAAGGGGGGGGGGGGGGTAGAGGAGCAGAGGTGCGGAGGAGGACGTGGGGGGGGGGGTGTACAGATGAGAGAGATGATAGCAGGAGGCGAAGGAGAGGTGAAGGCCTGACCTTCTCTTCCTGTCTCTGGTAACAAAAGCAAAGCTCCTCCTGTACGGTGTGTGTGTGTGTGTGTGTGTGTGTGTGGAGAGAGGTTGAAGGTGGTGGTGGGAGAGAAGGTGTTGGGTGTCATGGAGGTGTGTGTGTGTGTGTGTGTGTGTGTGTGCAGGTGTTTGCATTGTGTTCACACCCGCTCACATTTGGTCCCAAAGATCAAGACACCAAGAAAAAAAAAAAAAAAAAAAACTCCAGAGGCAAAAATACTTTAAACAAAAATAAAATAAAATCTTCAGTCTGTGTGTAAAACCTGTAATAATCAGATTAATCTCAGTAGCAAACGGGATTAAATCCCACAATCCACTTCCTGTGTTCAGACGCAGGAATATTAATGTTGAACATTTTAAATAAAGGAACAGTGGAAGTGAAGTGAACATCATGTTTACACAGACAAGACCCCCCCACAAAAAAATAATCCCTCTTACCCCCCCCCCCCATCCAAAAATTATGACTCTCCTTATCTGATCTCTCTGCCACTGCAAGATGGATGTCTGAGCGGCCATGTTTACTCTGAGCCCCCGGCTCTTCCTCCTCCTCCTCCTCCTCCTCCTCTTCTCTTTCTTAAATGCACTTCACCTTATTTACTCGTGTCTCTGTCAACCTGGATCCTGATCCTGATCCTGATCCTGATGAGTTCAGCTGAACCGGATTTGTCCAGACTAAAACCTGGAGCCTGAACCCGAGTCATCACAGGCCCATTCAGTAAATACATAGCTGCTGCACGGCCTGGGCTGGCACGGCACGGCACGGCTCAGCCTGGCCCGGTCCAATAACCACATTATGGATTCCCTCTTTCTCTCGCGGGTTCATCCCGAGTTCACCGAATTAATTCGGTTTCAGTCGTTTCCCGCGTGGCGGCAGCTCATTGGTTTAAACAATCATTTACCTTTTTTTTTTTTTTTTTTGCGCGTGCGTGCGTTGACACCCCC
The DNA here is from genome assembly GCA_016785225.1 of Psettodes erumei. Classification (NCBI taxonomy): domain Eukaryota; kingdom Metazoa; phylum Chordata; class Actinopteri; order Pleuronectiformes; family Psettodidae; genus Psettodes; species Psettodes erumei. The sequence goes on along the minus strand of JAFBJZ010000325.1, from coordinate 121,431 downwards.
CCCCCTCCCCTCCCCTCCCCTCCTCTCTCTCTCTCTCTCCTAAACGTCACGTGCGAGCGTTTCCGATGTCCGCGCGCCGCGTTATTGACCGCGAGGCAGGTAACAGCAGGCGGAAGTGTGGACATATGGCCGCGGTCGGCTCGATCGAAGAGTCCGATAACGGCGACGTCCACCTGATATCTCGGAACGGCACGGAACGGCACGGCTCCGCCACACACACACACACGCACACGCGCTCGCTCGCTCACGCGCCCCTCCCTCCCTCCCTCCCTCCCTCCCTCCCGCACGCGCGCGCATGTCATTTATATTTAGACCGCGCAACAAAAGGAGAAGGAGAAATGATCCTGGAAAGAAAAGAAGAAGAAAAATCTGTGTGAGAGAAAGAGAAAGACCCCCCTACACACACACACACACACACACACACACACACCACACCCCCACCCTCCCTCCCTCCATATCTGCTGACCATTTTTCTTCAAAGTAATGACTCCAACTCAATTTGGTATGACGAAGAGAGAGGGAGGGAGGGAGGGAGAGGGGGAGAACAAAATGACAGAAAGAGGGGAGAGGGAGTGAGCGACAGAGAAGAAAGGGTGTGGAAAGGAGGGGAGGGGGTGAGGAGGGAGGGAGGGAGGGAGGGGGTGAGGGGGTGAGGGAAAGGGCTTGGCTCTGCGCTCGGGGTGAACGGGAGGTCAGCGCGTCTCTCCCGCATTAAAACGTGTACCGGGGACGCGGGGGTGACACGCCTCACCCGTTAAACAAAGAGTGTGCCAAAGTGGCAGATTAATCTGAAAACTTGAGTCCATGCACACACACACACACACACACACACACACACACACACACACACGGACACACACACACGCAACACTTAATGCCTTAAAGAGCCCCACAACAGCTTCCACAGCAGCCCTGCGCGCTCCTGCTCAGCCCGACCCGCTCCATGGAGCCGAACACCGGGGGAACGCGGGGGGGAGACGGACCCCGGTCTCTCTCCGTGCACGTCTAACGTAGACCCGCTTGTCGGTACCGGTACCGGCGCTGCGACGTCTGGATCTAACTCGGTTCCGTACCGGCGCGTGGGTTCGTTTTTTTTTTTTTTTGGGGCGGGGGGGAGGTTTTGAACGCGGAATCTGTTCGGATGTCGTCTTAACCGGAGACCGGAGGGTGTGTGTGTGTGTGTGTGTGTGTGTGTGTGTGTGTGTGTGTGTGTGAGTGCGAGCGCGAGCGCGTGCACGTGATCGGGAGTGTCCGCGGAAATGACAGCCAGCTTTTTTTTTTTTTTAGAGATACCACGAAGAATCCCGAAGAGGTCAAAAACCTGTGGCGTCAGAGGAAGAGAGGGAGAAGTGAGGTGTGAAAGACGAAGAGGGGGACGCTCCTTTTTAAAGAGAGAAGAAGAAGAAGAAGAAGAAGAAGAAGAAGAAGAAGAAGAAGAAGAAGAACGCTTTTGGAGACGTGAAGAAGAGCGAGGAGGAAAAAAAACAAAAACAATGACAACACCCGGGAATAAAATGTGGGAAAAGCGACGACGACGCCGGCAGGAAAGAAGAGCGACAGAGGAGTGAGTAACACACACACACACACACACACACACACACACACACACACACACACATCTCCACGTACAAGCTTCCTCATTTGCGTGTGTGTGTGTGTGTGTGTGTGTGTGTGTGCCCCCGCTTTCTTGCTCGTGTAACTTGTGTGGCAGGTGCTTTGCCAACGGTGGGAGGGAGGGGGAGGGGGGGGAGACCACGTGTTGCCGGAACTGCTGCAGACCCCCCCTCTTCATCTCTCTCCTCTTCCTCACACACAACGACTGTATCAATTCATTGGTAGTCGATCATATTTGTGTTTGATCAGTGTTTCTTATTCGCTCGTGTGTAAACGCGCTGGTTGATCAGTTAGAAGCTGATTGATAAGCTGATCGATAGACTCGCTGCTGACGGTGAAGGCCGGGTCGTGGCCGCGCGCGGGGTGAAAGGTCACGCTGGGTGACTTTCTCCACTTTTATCTTTTAATTCAACTCCGGAAGAAAAAAAACCCAAACATATTTGTGCCAAATTAAATTCAGAACTTAAATAATTGTGCGGCTCGTGAAATATGCCAGCGGATTATTTCTGTTTGATCTCTGCTGTCTCAAATAATAACGACAATAAATCATAATAATCTGGAATTAAAGAGCTGTGGTTCGGCCCGTTCTTCGGTCCAGATGTGCGGTTCTTCCCCTCTGCTCATCAGAAACTGCGGATTAAAATATTCCCAGTGCGCAGGCAGTTGTGGTTGCGGTTGTTGTTTGTGTAGTTGGTGCTACATTTTTGTTTGTGGGTCTTTTGTGAGCGGGTTTGTGAGACGATTTTTTTTTTTTTTTTAGTTCTGCAGGCCCGGCCCGGTCCGGTCCGATACTTTGCATGACAATCGCGGGGCTGGAGCTCGATGTATTTTTCAAACGGCACAAAGAGAGAAACAACATTTCTCTTCTTCTTCTTCTTCGTGTCTTTTTTTGTCTCCTGACCTGCGGATAAAAAGGCCGTTTAACCCTGCAATACGTTCGTTTTTCACTTTCCACGCCACTGCCCGGGCGGAGCTTAAATAGTAATAAAAAATAACAGATAAACAGACAAATATAACCGTAAATAGACCGAGCTCACCAATATTTATTCTGCGGAATTAAACCAGTTCTTCCAGTTTTTAATTTGAGGGTCTTGGGAAACGGAATCTCACCTCGCTGCTCGTTAAAATAAATCCACTGCAGACAATTAATAATAGTAATATTATAATAATAGTAATAATAATAATAATAATAATAATAATTTAAAAGCAGTTTTAATGCTCTTCGCTTCTCCAACAACGACGAACTTGTAAAAACGCTGCTGAACCATTAAGTTATTTTGTTGTGTGTTGATCCCTGCTACACATCTTACTGCTTTTTGTTTATTAATATGCACACACACGCACACACACACACACACACACACACACACACACACACACACACACACACACACACACACACACACACACAGACAAACACTTGCACCTTGTTGCTGTTTGGGCTGTAAACGCAGTAAAAGTCCACGCGTGTTTAAATCCGGACGCTCTGACCTTTCCCCCCCCGCACCGTGTCTTGCTGTCACCTCCAGCGAGCTGTGATTTTAAAAATCAGGTTTAAAAATCAGGAGAATTCGATCTCGTGATTTCTGAATCATAATTTTAAATCAGTTAGACATTGTTCAGTCTGCTGCTGTGATGCGTTTCGCAGCTCTGTGTGTTTTCTTTCCTGCTCCGTCTTGGTTGTAATTTCTATCTGCTGCCGCTCACACATTGATTTTTGTGACAGTGCCCCCCCCCCCCCAAGGCAATATTGCGGTTTCTTTCAAAAGTTGCTCATACATCACCAGCATGGGTGGACCGGCTCTATTCTGTTCCATTCTGTGCCGCGCTGTTCCGTTCTCCTGTGCCGTGCCGCAGGTGTTGGCATGTTTCTGTCACCTTGACCTCCCGCGGGTCATCTCAGGTATCTGTCAAGGTGTGTGTGTGTGTGTGTGTGTGTGTGTGTGTGTTTGCGTCTGGCTGCGGAACTTCCCCTTCCCTCTGTCAAGGTTGTGATGAGAGCGTTGCAGATGCAGACGATAAGGGAGCAGTAAATAAAACTAAAGTGGCCTCGTTGAACAGGCCCTGACGTGCTGCGGCCTCATGTTAATAAAATACACACAAAAACTTTTTTAAAAAAATACTACAGCTCATCGTTTTTTTATTATTATTCACACGTTTTCTAAAAATGTGGTTTTGAAATACGTGAGGGTGGGAAAACGAATCGTTTTTATTTTGGGGCGTTTTTAGTTTAATTAAGAGATGAAAGTTAGAGCGGATTGTAATTTCGTTTTCATGATTAATCTGATGTCTTAATCTAGAAAAAAGAAAGAAGGATGACAGTGTGTGGTGGTTGGGGGGGGGTGTAATTCAGTTAAAAGTGAGGCGGTTCATTTATCCGTCGTTCGGGACAGTTTGAGATCTGACAGCGATTTGTCTTTTTTCTTTCACATCATTGTTTTCGTTCCGCTGGAAAAGTCCGGAGCTTTTTACTTTTTTAATTTTATAATTACAGCTGCGGCTCTAATGGAACTTCTCTGCGGGTTTAATACGTGGATGGAAAACTGTATGAATATATAGGCCTGACTACAGTATGTGACACTGTACGTGTGTGACATCACAATTAACCGTCTGTGGAAAAAAAACTAAAAAAGGCCTTTAATTTACACTAAATTTCTATTTAAAGTGAAGTAATAATAATAATAATACATATTTTTACTGTAAAGTTACATAAGTTTTGGGGGGGTGAGGGATCAGAGAGCCGCTGTCTTCTATATCTACCCTGTAGATCCGGATTTGTGTACAAATCACTGCAACAATCACAAATTCGCTTCTAGGGGAGTATATAGTGGATTTACACACGACGAATGGACGGGCACGTGGGGGGGGGATTAAACACACGGATTATAAAGGAATTCGATTACAGATAAGTAAAAGATTTTTTTAAAATATATACTTTAACAGCCACATTCCAATTTTCTTTAATCCCTGAAATTTACGTTTAGTAAAGAGATGATGACGTAAAACCTCCAGGTTCTACTGGATTATTATTATTATTAGTAGTAGTAGTAGTAGCAGTAGTAATACTTGTTGTAGTAGCAGTAGAAGAAATAGTCTTTGCTGAAAAATGATGCTTGGAAATGATGGTGTGTGTGTGTGTGTGTGTGTGTGTGTGTGTGTGTTGGGGTGGGGTGTTCGTGGAGACAAAGGACGTGCACGTCTCCATCATCCCGCGGTGACAGGGAAACATCTCACTGATGTTCTCCACTCTTTCCCCGGGTGGAGGTGATTTTAAAAAAAAAACAACTATGATGACGTCAGGGGCCGTGTACTAATACTGCAACATTAACACGGAAGTGGTTTGTGTTGTTGTTGTTTGTTTTGTGTTGAGAGCAGAAAACAAAGAACGGTGTGCTGTAATGCGCAACTAAGGAAAAGGAAAATCTGTGTGTGTGTGTGTGTGTGTGTGTGTGTGTGTGTGTGTGTTGCTCATTGCTGATGCACAGGTCCGCCGCTGTGATTTAGGAGGCCGCGGAGCCTGAATTAGTTGATGAATTTTCTATCGATCCCGAACGAGCCCAGATTTATCTCTGACACGGTTCCGCCGCCGCTGCTGGGTGGCGCCGGAGTCAAGCCGCTTCTCCTCCACTCCCGGTATGAGGCGTTTAAAAAAGAAAAGGAGGAGGAGGAGGAGGAGGAGGAGAAAAAAAAAAAAAAAGAAAGTTTGGCACGCACGTCTCTGCACACACCCAATATATACACACGGGAGGTGGTGCAGGCGCCGCTTTAACCCCACCACCACCACCTAAAGTCTCCGAGGAGGTTGTTTTTGCAACAGGAGGGAAGGGAGGGAAAGGGGGGGGGCTCCGGTTCGGTTCGGTCCGGTCCGGTTCGTGCGCGACCCCGCCTGTAGCGGGACATCACCGGCGGCGCGCTTTTGTTTTTGTTTGCGGAGGAACGGAGAGGAGGGTGGAGGAGGTGGGGGTGTATTGTATCACCGAACACCCACAAACGAAGGCCATATGATAATGCGCGTGCGGGTGGGAGGGGGGTGAGAGAGGAGGGGGGGACTGTATATGCTTAATCCCATTTCCTTATCCGGGGTTTGTCCCGGGCGCTCGCCATTGGCCGGCCGCCGTCACGTGGCTTTCTCAACTTTGTTCACTTGACAGAAAAGTAGGAGGGTTCAGCGGAACAGGAATAAGCGAAGAGTAAAAGGGATGAGATATAAATTTTAGTTATATATATTTTCCGAGTAGGTGCAATTGCACAAAAAGGCGGAGATTGATGGCCATGAGCTCCTATTTGATCAACTCCAACTATGTGGACCCCAAGTTCCCGCCGTGCGAGGAGTACTCCCACACCGACTATCTGCCCAGCCACTCTCCGGACTACTACGGCTCTCAGAGGCAGGAGCCCGCCGCCTACCAGCCGGACTCCCTCTACCAGCACCACCCGCGCCGCGCCGAGCCGCCCTACACGCCGTGCCAGCGCGCGGGGCAGCCCGCCTCGGTGGTGATGTCCCCGCGGGGTCACGTCCTCCCCGCGGCCGGGCTGCACCCGAGCGCCGCCGTGGTCCCGGAGCAGCAGCAGCAGCAGCAGCAGAGCCGCCGCCGCCTCCGCTGCGACTCGGTGACACCGAGCCCGCCCCCGTCCTGCGGGCAGAGCGCGTCGTCCCCGCCGCCGAGCGCGCGCAAGGACCCGGTGGTTTACCCGTGGATGAAGAAAGTGCATGTAAACATCGGTAAGTGCCGCATGCAAACTTCTGCCTCCCCCCCTCTCTCCCTCCCCCCCTTCTCTCTCTCGCTGCGCCTTTGTGCCCGCGGTCGAAACCCGTG
>JAFBJZ010000325.1:102500-110000 GCA_016785225.1 Psettodes erumei | reverse complement strand
ACAACACACACACACATCACATATGTGCCTCTACAATAACCCCCCCTCCTCTACTAAAGCCCTGGAGCAGTCCCAGTAGAAATAAATGAATTTGCGTGCGGGGGTGTCACCGCGTACAATAAAAATCCAGGGAGTTCTAATTCTGTTTTTTTTTTTTTTTTCTTTAGACACTTCTTCTATCAGCCGGGGCCTTCTGCTGCTTCTGTGAATGGACACACACACACACACACACACACACACACACACACACACACTTTACCCCTGTGAAAAAGTTCACAGCCATTATTCGGCGGACGGGGCAGAGGGGACGACACCGCGAGAAAAATGCGAGAATTATACGAGAGAAATCATTAATCACGTGCTCTGCCTTTAACGCTTCTTCTTCTCCTGCCTCTCCCTTTGTCAGCCGCACACAGGGGCCTTCTGCCGGGGGGGGCAGACAGACGAAAAAAAAGAAGACGTCTTGGAAGACACTTGGAAGACACCACCACCACCTCCTCCACCTCCTCCTCCTCCTCCTCCTCCTCCCGCGCGCAGACACATAAACACTCAGGCCTCCTCTTCCCACGCACCAGCGACCTATTTTTACACCCCGCAAGTGAAAAACTTTTTTTTTTTGGAAGAAGAAGAAGAAGAAGAAGAAGAAGAAGAAGAAGAAGACCCCCCCCACACACACACACCCCCGACCCCCCTCCAAAGAAAGTCCAACACACACCAGAGCCTGGCAGCGCGGAGGAACATGGCCCAGAGGTCTGGAGCGGCGGTGCCGTCTAAGGTAAGAGGCCTGGGAATTTCATCTGTGTGTGTGTGTGTGTGTGTGTGTGTGTGTGGGTATGTGTGTGTGTGTGTGTGTTGGGGGGGGGCGCGCAAACGCCACCGTTTTTATGGTTTTATTGCCCCCGTGCGCATTTGGCGAGGTCAGGCGAAGGGGGCATTTATGGCCATGGGGGCCATGTGTGTGTTAGTGTGTGTGTGTGTGTGTGTGTGTGTGTGTGTGTGTGTGTGTGTGTGTGTGTGTGTGTGTGTGTGTGTGTGGGGGGGGGGTACTTTTGGAGCTGCGTGTTTGTGTTGTTGTTGTTGTTGTTTACGTGTAGTGTGGGTCCGTGTCGCCCTGTCACTCTGCTTTAGCAGATGTTGCGCTGTGCGTCAAATACGCACTGGACGACGGTTCCGATTGCTCTGCGTGACCCACATGGCGCAGCCGGGCCCGGACTTCTCCGCGTGAGTAATTCACGGTTCGTTGTGTATTTTGTCTTGTTCCGGTTCGGGCCCGTGGATCTTAATGAGCTGGTGTTTCCGAGTGCACCGGCCAGGTGCGAACAAGCTGCGGCAACATGAATAATACGGCGCTTAAATGAAGGGGGGGTGTGAGGTGTGTGTGTGTGTGGGGGGGGTTCTGGAAAGAGAAATTAAAAGAACCGGGCCGCGTCCGTTAATGGATGCGCTCTCTCGGTTCCGCTCCAGAACCATTTAGCTGCAAGAACAAACGATTTCCAAACGCAGTGCGAACGATCTGCGGGGTCGCCGCGTGCGCTCCGGGCCTCCGGTGTCCGCGCGCTCACTCCTGCTTGACCGACCCCCCCCCAAAATCAATTCACCCTGAATTAAAAAAAGAGAGAGAGCGGCTCCGGTGCCTGCCTGTGCCGTGACGCGACGCCATGCGTGGAGGAGAAAGAGGAACAAATGGTGGAGGAAAAATCAGCGGCAGGTATCGATGAGGGGGGGGGGTTATTGGGTATTGGTGTGTGTGTGTGTGGGGGGGGTGAGATCGATGGTCATGCAGGAGCAGCGTGGCCAAGCTGCGACCACAGAGAGTTCAACCAGGGGACAGGGTGTGTTTTTTTTCCTGACGGATGAGGTCCAATGGCTCTGAAGCCAGAGGCTGACACACACACACACACACACACACACACACACACACACACACACACACACACACACACACACACACACACACACACACACACACACACACACACACACAGACACACACACTCCTGGTTTCCCCCTTGACCTCCCAAAACCGCCAGACCCTCCGCTCCCTCGGACATTCCCAGACCTCTGGAGCCCCCCAGGCCACTTAGTCATAACAACCCCAGTTCAGGGGACTGTAAACTGGGGGGGGATGATGGCATGGCAGTGATATCACCGCCATGCCCCCCCCCTCATCCGCCCCCCAGATAGACAGAGCGACCAGCCGACCACCTGGACAGGGGGTCAGCTGCAGGTCACGGCTGCCTGAACCGGGTCACAATGACTCCGGTTCCTCCTTTAAGGTTCAGAGCAGGTTCTACCTGTCGGGACGGGCCGGGCCGGGACCAGGTCCACAGAGGACAGGACGGTCCTGAACCCAAATCGGATCTCGCTGTGCGGTTGTGTAGCGGGAGTGTTTACTCCACTGTTGTGTTGCTGCTCATTTTCCAGCCTGGTAATCTGACCTACAGCTGGGAGGTGTGTGTGTGTGTGTGTGTGTGTAATGATTAATCAAACAAGGAGTGTGTGTGTGTGTGTGTGTGTGTGTGTGTGTGTGGTGGTGGGGGGGCTCGGGGACAGGATGCTGCTGGTCAGTTGTGTTGCCGTAAAATGCTTCCCACCGTGCGAGCACCGAGCCATCACCTGCACGGGTTTGAGGCCTTCAGCGTGTGTTCACTGCTGTAACCATGACAACAAAGGGAGGCTCACCTTTGGCAGCTGACATTAACACAAAGCGTGACACCCCCCCCAAGCTCCGCCCACCCAGACTATGTCGTCAGGTGTGTACAGGTGTGTACAGGCGTAAACAAGTACTTGCAGCGAGAAACATCGCACACTTGGCAATGCGGCGCCGGGGTGAACGAGAGAGGATTGGCCGACGCTCGGCCTACCCATAATGCCTTGCTCCTCGCAGTGCCCCCCCCCTCAGGCCCGGAGCGTCGGACCCTGATGTGATTCCAGAGCCGAGCTCACGCAGGTTCATTAAAGAGGAGCTTGTTAGAACAGAACCTCCTGCTGCTGCTTTACGACTGTGTGTGTGTGTCTGTGTGTGTGTGTGTGTGTGTGTGTGTGTGTGTGTGTGTGTGTGTGTGTGTGTGTGTGTGTGTGTGTGAGGGTCTGTGTGTGTGTCTGTGTGTGTGTGTGTGTGTGTCTGTGTGTGTGTGTGTGTGTGTGTGTGTGTGAGAGAGTCTGGTCAGGGTAGTTTACAGATGAGCTGCTTTACAGTTTGCTGTGAACTGGCTGATGTTTCAACAGCAGCTTTACACAGGAAGCCACACACACACACACACACACACACACACACACAGACAGACACACACACACAGACAGACACACACAGACAGACACACACAGGCTTCAATGGTTGGCACACACTCACACATAACCAAAAAAAAAAATAGTTACACCAACTACCCCCCCCCGGCCCGGGAGTCTCGCGGTGGTTTGCTAATTGCCAGACAAATCGCCCGCGTGTGTGTTTCTCCCCCCCCTCTTCTTTCCTCGCGCTCGTTGCAGCCGCTTTTTCCCGGGGAAATTTATTATTTTGAGAGAGCGCGAGGAGCCGAGGAGGTCACGGTGCAGGCGCGCGGGCGGCGGGAGGAGGTCGTCACCGGAGATATATGGCTGCACCGTGTGTGTGTGTGTGTGTGTGTGTGTGTGTGTGTGTGTGTGTGTGTGTGTGTGTGTGAGAGAGAGAGAGAGGGGGGGGCTTTTAAAAGTGGACACGTATTAAGTATTAAAAAAGAGAGCGGGCCAGAAAACTAACGGCTACCGGACTGCGACACGCGACGTCTTCCCGTGAACCTGTGCACCGTGACGTCACACAACGCGATCGTGACCCCCCCTCAAACCACGTCTGACTTTCACAACAACAAAACGCGTCAAATCAGCGGGATCACAACCTGGCAACCCAAACGTACTTTAAGCATCTTATCACCGATTATTAAATAATATTATTAATAATAATATTAATAATACTACATGATCAATAAATCACGCACACGTCACTCTGTGATCGTTGCTAACGGACACGATCAGCTCATATCCGTTAGATGCGCGTGATAAACGCGCGGCATTACACACCTCGTCACCTATCACTTTATCAATACAAATATAGATCACACGGATTCAGGTAAATTCGGTCTTATTTATTTCCGGTGCCCTGTGAGTGATTCACGTCACACAGGAAGTGGAGAGGAGCGCGAGAGCAGCGGGGGAAACGTTTGATTTGGACTCGTGATCGTTTCGATTGATGATGGACAAATTGGAATAAATAAGGGACGGATGTGTGGCGCGTGTTGTTTAGGCTCGTTGTGTAAACAAACAAACAAACGACACAGCTGAGCGTCTCACGTGCACGGTTTGTTTTAACGTCACGTCCTCGCGCTCGCGCTGCTTTTGTCCGTTTTTAAACGCACGTAACCGTGTACAAGTCGGCGATCAATGACGACAGAAAAAAAAACGCTCGCGACAAATATCAATTATGGATCCCACGTTTCCTTCAAACGCGATCATAAAACCGATTGGTTAATTACGCAGATGTTATTGGTTATTGATTTGGATCGTTCCTTAATATTTACTAGGGAGAGGACAGGGATGTCTCTGCTGCTGCTGGTGGTGTGTGTGTGTGTGTGTGTGTGGGGGGGGGGGTAGACCCTCACGTCTCGCGCAAGAGAGGAATATATTTTAAAGAAAGACAGCGGCTGAGCGCGTGCTGCCGTCTCCAACAGATTTACGAGGCGCAGTAAAAGGCGCGAGGCTCCGTAAATCAATCTCTGACCGTCCCTCTTTTTCTCACATTACTCCTCTGTTATACCAGCAGCAATAATAATAATAATAATAATAATAATAATAATTTTAATAAAAAAAAATTTATAATAAAATAAAATAAAAAAAATTAAAAAATAAAAAAGATAATAATAATAATATTAAAAAAAATCCAACGCGCTGGACACTTTAATTTCGCGGCCATTCAACGTGTTTAACAAAAAGACATTTTCAGTTCTTCTCTCTTTATTCAAAGCCCGTGAATCATTAACGAGGAGGAAGAATTTACCTGTCCTAATCCATCATGGACCGACACCCCCCACACACACACACATTCACCCCCCCACCCCTAAGATCTCCAAGAAGTCCTGCATCACTTCAATTAGCCCGTTCAGTGCTATTATTCTGCAGCCGAGCTGATAAATGATCAAATAACCGTCTCACACAGTCACGTGCGAATTATCAGAAATACCTGCGTTTTTATTTTATTTTATTTTATTAGTGGTATTAACCTGCTGATTCTTTAATAAAGCGGTCAAGTCGTCGGATGTGGATTATTTTGGTTGAAGTCTGAATTTAATTTTTTTTCCCCACCTCGGATGTTTCGACCGTTGAAATGACTCGCACGCCGCCGCGGTGTCAGGCCCGGGCCCCGCGTCTCCTCCGCCGCCGCCTCACACTGTGATTTGCGGTTAATTTATGGCCGTCATTACAGACGCCATCATCACCGCCGCAAATGTTTGATTTCCATCTTGTTGTGGGTAAAAATCTGCGGGAAGCGCAGCGGCGGAAGTTCAGAGGAGGGTGGAAAAAAGCGTCAGAACAAACGATAATAACCTCCATTTATACATTTAAAGCTCCACGGTTGTTGTTGTTTCGAATTATTGTTTAGATTATATTTTTTTCATTATATTTTTATTATTTTTTTTAGAATCGCTTCTTGTTGTTTTACACTGGCTGAATATTAGAAGTAACTGGTTTTACTGACGAGCAGCAACAACAACAACAGCTTTCAGGTGCAAACAGCACCTGAAAGCTGTTGTTGTTGTTGTTGTTGTTGTTGTTGTGGGTTTGTAAACGCTCTCTGAGGACCCCCCCCCCCTCCAACCTCCTCCTCATTGTTTGACCTTGACGCGTTTTCTGCTGCGGCCTCGACACTTGTGATTTTCTTGGGAGTCTCGGGCTCCATTGTTCCGCTGGAGCCGCGGCCCCCGGGGCCCTGGAACCGGGAGACCCCGACCTTCTATTGTTGCGGGACCAGCACGGCCTCGCACCCCGGGGGTGTCCGTCTCTCTCCCTCTCTGTCTTTGTGTGTCTGTCCTCCTGCTACCTGTCTGTCTGAGTGCAGAAACTTTTAAAAAAAAATAATAATAAAGTAATTTGGTCCGGAACCAAACGCTGGGTTCGGTTCCGTCTCCCCCGCGGGACGTGAGTTCTGATCCTCGAACCATTTGTCCCGGTTCGTTTTCCTCTGACAACCCTCTGGCTCCGCGCGTGTTAAATATTTGGCTTCGCGCTAACAAGAGGGGAAAAAATAAACTTCTGCAGCTCAGGCGCCGTCATCGTCCAACATTTCCTTATTGCTGGGAACGGATCCGATGAAATATAAGACGGGACAATGTGAGGACACACACACACACACACACACACACACACACACACACACACACACACACACACACACACATAGTTCTGCCGAGTAACGGCGAGCTGGGGGGGAGCTGACAGTGAGGAATAACGAAGAAAGGGTTCGAGGCGTGCAGTCATTTTTTTAAAAGAAAGGAACATGGTGACAATCATCTTTTATCGCTCACACTCACACTCACACACACACACACACACACACACACACACACACACACACACACACACTCACACACTGAAAGGTGAACACAAGTTCTCTCTTTATGATCTTTTTTTTTTTTTAACACAGTCTCCTGCGTGGCGCAGCTCTTCCTGCACGCACGGGTCCCACGAAGTGAGAGGCGCACAGATACACCCCCCTCCCCTCCCCCCCTCCCCTCCTCTCCACACACCCCCCGCCCCGACAAACACGTCACGTGATTCATTAAAGTATTAATGCAGGGGTTAAAGAATAGATATGTATTCGCCGGGAAGGCATGGTGCTCCTCCTGACGTGGAAAACCCAACTGTCCTCTCAGGAAAAAAAAAAAAAAAAAAAAACTCCGAGCCCCCCTATAGCAGCGGAGAGAGAGGGGGAGAGGGAGAGAGAGAGAGAGAGAGAGAGAGAGGGGGAGAAGAGGAGACACCGAGAAACGCCAACAGAGAGAGAGAGAGAGAGAGAGGGAGAGAGAGAGGGAGAGGGGGAAGAGAAAAGAGAGAAGGAGGCTGCAATAAAACAAATTTGGACGGGCGCGCGTCTTGCGGGTCGCTGTGGACACCGTGAGTATTGCGGAAGGAAGGGGACTGCATGTGGGGTGGGGTGGGCTGCTGCTGCTGCTGGTGTGTGTGTGTGTGTGTGTGTGTGTGTGTGTGTGTGTGTGTGTGGTGTGTGTGTGGGGGGGGATCTACACATCTTCTTCCTCATCTTCGCCGCCGCACTGAATTAACATCGTGGTAAATATGACCCCCCCCCCCCTTTCCACAAAAATAAACATCTTTCGCCGTCACTCATCCTGCATGTTGCTGTGGTGTTGTTTACACATGACCCCCCCCCCCACACACACACACACACACCCACCATCATCATCATCATCATCATCATCAGCCATTGTTTATAGCGGTGCGGGGGGGGGCACT
>JAFBJZ010000325.1:92500-97500 GCA_016785225.1 Psettodes erumei | reverse complement strand
CCAGAGCAGCTCCGGCAGGAAGGCGGTCCGTGTTTACCGGGGCCTGCACCGGAGCTCGCGGAAAAGGCGCGAGCACCGGACAATTCTGCGGTACGGACGGAGGTGGGGGGTGGTGGAGGAGGAAGGGAGGGGGGGGGGGGGGGTGGCGTGCGAGCGAGCGAGCGCGCCCCGCCGCCGTGTGTTTTTTAGGGTAAAGTAACACCGCGAGCCCCGGACCGAGCAGTCCCCGCCAGCTCGCGCGCTCTCTTGCGGTTTACGCAGCTGGGGTGGTGGTGGTGGTGGTGGTGGTGGTGGTGGTGGAGGGGTCGGGTGGGGTGGGGGTGGGGGTATCGGGGGGGTCGAGCCTGGCATGGATGCTGATTTACTGCCCTTTTCGCACCGGGATATACACGTTAGAGAGAAGCCGAGCTGCCGGCCCGGCTGCGCGTAATTACGCGGGCGGGATCGGGGCGGAAGAGACGTCCAGGCTTTTTTTTTTTTTAAAGGAGAAGGGGTTCTGTAGTCCGGCGTCCGTCCGAGTCCAGAACCAGACCGCGTCCAGGGATTTAAAAAAAAAAAAAAAGCACCGGAGCACCAGCAGGAGATCCAGGAGGAGCAGGGGAGCCGCCGCCGGCCGACAGGCGGACAGCAGGTACGCTCTGCCGGCGTGTTGCTCGCTCGGTGTCCCGGTGTGTGTTCCCGAGGCGTCCCGCGTCCCACGCGCTCCGCCGCTCGACGCGTCATTAATTATCTGTGTGTGTGTGTGTGTGTGTGTGTGTGTGTGTGTGTGTGTGTGTGTGTGTGTGTGTGTGTGTGTGTGTGTGTGTGCCCGGCTGCCACAACCAAACTTTGTGTGTGTGTGTGTGTGTGTGTGTGTGTGTGTGTGTGTGAGAAGACAGATGCTTCAGAATAGGTAACAGACAGAGGGTGAAAAGGGACGAGTCGCCATGCTCTCTCTCTCTCTTTCTCTCTCGACCCCCCCCCACACACACACACACACACACACACACACACCTTGGTATGGACTGGGAGGTGTGGGACGTCTCCATGTGTGTGACGGCTAGGTGTAAAGAAAGAAGATGCATGTGATTTATGGGAGTGTTAAAAGATTGCTTACTCTAGACCCCCCCCCATCCCCAAATTGTCATGCCCCCCCCACACGCACACACACACACACACACACACACACACACACACACACACACACACAGCAAATGGTCACACAGACACGGGTTTCTCCATCTGTGCGTCGCTGCAGCCGTGACATGTGACTGATTTGTTGGTTTTGTCGTCATTGTTGTGTAGCCAGGTGTTGCGTTACCTGCAGGTGACAGGAAACCGTAGATTTGTCGCCAAAAAAAAAAAAAAAACATAAACGGACGAAGAAGAGGTCCCGAGGTGTCGCCGCGGCGTCCGGCTTTGTGTCGGGGAGCGGCGGCGTGAGCTTGACCTCGGCGGTTTTGCGCTCACTTCCGGGCCACGGGGGGCTCTGGAGCGGCGCGGGAAGCGGCGGCGCCGCCGCGATCCGATAGATTTTTCATACATCACTGACAAACTGCGGGCCGAAGAGCCATCAGAGTAAAATGCGAGCTCGCCGAACGCTGTCACAGCGTATAAAGCCTGACGGGCCTGGCCCGGATCCACGCTGTCCTAATGGCGGGCCCGTCCGCCGCCGCCGGGCCAAGTGGGCCGATCGCATTACGATCGCTTGGCTCCCGGTTCTGATCCGCGTGTCACAAGACGTGGGGCGCGCCGTCAGGAAATGGGACACGGGCCCGGTGCCGCTCGCTCCGGCCTAATGAGGCCTGGCAGCGATGTAATCACAGGTTACGGGACGGGCGGCGCCAGAACCGCTGCAGACGCACAACGTCCATCTTTGGCCACCTTTCATGGGGGGGTGTCCTCACACACTGTGGGGTGTTTGTTGTGAGTCGCATGAGAATCATTCAACAGTGTTTCAGTGTTGCCACTGATGCTAACCGGTACAACTTTACACACACACACACACACACACACACACACACACACACACACACACACAACGGTTCTATCCTCACGCACAAAACTGGACCACAACCGCTCTCCTAACATCCACCCCCCGACACACTTGGTGAGCCGGGCACTTTTCACAGGCCCGGGAGCAGAAAGGGCAATTTGACCCCCCCGACACACACACACACACACACACACACACACACACACACACCCCTTCACCCCACACTGACCCCCCCCCCCCTCCTGGCATCAGGGCTTTCTTTGAGCTCCAGGTTAAAGATTAGTATCTCTGATAAAGATTAACTCTCCGTCAAAGGAAGGTGCTGATGGCATCACTTTCTGGTTCAGGACTCTGGGTGACACGGGGGGCAGGCAACCCCACCCCGACCTCCACCCCCACCCCCACCCGCAGGGCAGACACCGACACACACAACAGATAAGACTAGATGATTATAAAGTGGCGCAGTAGACTTAGATTTTGGTGTGGGTTCAGGTTCTGGTCGTGTTCTGACATGAGCAAATCAGTTTTAAAAAAAATACACTGGGGGGGGGGGCTGTGTGTGCCCCCACCCACCCATACCCTACCCCCACCCACCCACCCACGCAGCTCCGGGTGCAGGGCCCGGGGGCAGCACGCTCCACAAGTGGAGGTTCTGTCGGACCTTGCGAGCGCACACAGGCGTAACACAACTCGTCGTTTGTATTCGTCCGCTTCGCGCAGGATGGAAAACTGAGACGCAAAGCTGAAGTATCCTGATCAAAGTATCGAGAAGTACAAGTACATAGATAAATATCGCAGTGTAGTAATCAGTTAACAACTCAAAAGGAGTCGCACATTAACAACACAAACTCCCTCACTCAGTAGCCCATATATCTGCCATGTGAAAAAAACGGTGTTGAAACTCGCGTGTCATCTGTCCCGGGGTGGGGTGTGGTGTGTGTGTGTGTGTGTGTGTGTGTGTGGGTGGGGTGTGTGTGTGTGTGTGTGTGTGTGTGTGTGTGTGTGTGTGTGTGTGTGTGTGTGGGGTGAAATGTGTTGCAGGGTTTGTCGTCGCTCGCCCATTTGGTGCGCGGCGTTATTCGCGCCGAGGCCGTTCGACCTCATTACACTTCAAGGAAAGCTGATGAAAAACGCCTATTTTCAAGGAAACGCGTGAGGATATCGACTGATCTGTGTGTGTGTGTGTGTGTGTGTGTGTGTGTGTGTGTGTGTGTGTGTGTGTGTGTGTGTGTGTGCGTGGGGAGGGGGGGTCAAAAGCAGCAGGAGTAGCAGTTTGGTTTTAGTTTGTGGGTCTTTTTTCACAAACCCTCCGAACTTGGTGAAATCCGAACCGTGAAGATCATCCGAGAAGAATGTGAGCGGCCGGGAGCGCGATGATGTCACGGCCCACGTGACATCCCCCCCCAGATGGAAAATGGAGTCACATGGTGGTGTTGGGGGGTAGGGGTGGGGGTTGGGGGGGGTCAACAGGTTGTCTGAGGCAAAGTCAAGTTATTATTATCAGACGTTTGCACGGCTTCTGATTTTTCAGTTTGGCTTTGGAGAGTCGCGAACGCCGAGCGAACGGTGCGTTGCAGTTGAACACACAACCGCAGGCGCGGGGCTGTACAACTGGGCCGCAGTGTGTTTGAGCCGTGACAGTTGTGCGCCGAAGTAACACAACCTGTTTGTACTCGTTCCAGACACGAGCCTGAGAAATCAAATTTGTCTTTGGAACGCACAGATTCACGGGTGTAGAACACTGCACGAGGGCGGGGGGTGCTTTGGGGTGGGGCTTGTGTGTGTGTGTGTGTTTGGGGGGTCGGGGTCAAAGGTCACATTCAGAGAGCTGTGCAGCAATATGTCGCTCTGTGACTGCTCCAGGGGACTTTACCAAGTCTGTGAGGGCGAAGATAAACACAAAACTTTATTTATATCCAGATTTACCTGGGGAGTGTGTGACGCCGTGTGTGTGTGTGTGTGTGTGTGTGTGTGTGTGTGTGTGTGTGTGTGTGTGTGCAGGCCAGTGACGGCACCACCAGACCAGGCAGAGATAAGCGGCAGTGTGAGTGCTGATAAAAGTTTGTCCGGATCACGTGAGACTTTAAAATGAAGCAGCACATCAGTGTGTTCATACACACACACACACACACACACACACACACACACACACACACACACACACACACACACACACACACACACACACACACACACACCATATCAAGAAAAAGAGCTCCTTTGGAAGAAGAGTGTTAATCTTCCACGTGTAGAAAACAGAGTCGTGGTACAAATGGAGTACACACTTCTCCATGGAATGAGTACAAGTACACCGTTTGACTGGAGTAAAAGTACTGTAGTATTTCAGGTCCCCTCCCCCACCTGAGCAAACTCCAACATATTTGATATTTCAAAGACAAACTATTTGTGCTGCCTCACCTCAAACTTCATCCTCCAGCGTGAGAACACACACACACACACACACACCACTGCACCTTGTTTTATTTGGATGCATGACTTCAGCAGACCCCCCATTGAAAATCTGGCTCATCAGCTGTTCTGGGGGGGGGGCTCTGGAGGCGGCCCCCTCCTCCCCTCTTTGTCTCGGCCTACGGGCTAGCCTGGCTAAGCTAGCCGGCCCCCGGCCCGCATCACTTTCTGGGCAACTTTAGACGAGTCCACTCCTGCTCCGCGCCGCCGAGTTTCCGACCAACCTGCGGGGGCTAAGGGTCGGTGTGGGGGTGGGGGGGGGGGGGGCGAGGTGTGTGTGTGTGTGTGTGTGTGAGAGGGGGGGGGTCGGCCAACAGGGAGGAATCCCCCCCTGTCGGCATCGCGATGGGGATGGACGGCGGCCAGAGGTGTGTGTGAGTTTGTGGACGGAAACCATAAATAACTTGATAATAGTAGTTGTTGTTGTTGTAGTAGTTGTAGTAGTAGTAGTAGTAGTAGTAGTAGTAGTAGTAGTGGTGCTGGTGTTGGTACAGGCTGGTACCGTGAGGTCGGGGTGGGGGGGGGGGGGGTTAGTTGCTTGTGATTTATGTGTTTA
>JAFBJZ010000325.1:60000-87500 GCA_016785225.1 Psettodes erumei | reverse complement strand
GGAGGAGGGGGGGTGGGAGGGGGTGCGAGCGGCCGGTGTGTAGGAGGCACGCGCGCAGCGGGCTCGGGACAAACAAAGCAGAAATGTATACGGGCCCGGTGATTTATGGCCCAATAGACTCCGATCCCGGTTCAAGAAGAGTTCACGACGCTTTAAGCTGCCGCAGCTAAACCCGCCGTGAGCCCCCCCCCCGTACGTAACCCCCCCCCATCTCTGTCCTTCTCCTTTTCTTTCCTCCTCTCTCTCTTCTCCTCCTCTCCTGTCCATGCCCCCCCCCCCTCGCTTATTTATTTACAAAGCAATGGCCGACCATTTCTTCTGTTATGGATTTTATTATTCCGCCTGACATGTATTTAATTTTTTTTTTTTTTTTTTGTCCCTTCTGAATTACTCACAACCTCTATAATTTCACACACACAGTTTTTAAAATTTATTTAGATTTTTTTTTTGGGGGGGGGGTCTTATTTTTTATTATTATTATTATAATAATAATAATAGAATCAATAAGCTCTGATCAGGACCAATCCGTGATTGTTTTCGGGGCACAGCTCAACATAATTACACACACACACTCAGCCCAGCCAGTGCATCTGTGTGTTAATGGGTATAAGGAATACGTAGATTGTCCAAGTTAATGCATTTTGTGTGTGTGTGTGTGTGTGTGTGTGTGTGTGTGTGTGTGTGTGTGTGTGTGTGTGTGTGTGTGTGTGTGTGTGCCTGCATAGCTCTTCATGGCAGGCGCCATTTGTAATTTTATATCCCGGGATAAAGCACAGACACTGGACACCGAGGCCGACCTCTCTCTCTCTCTCTCTCTCTCTCTCTCTCTGTTGTTTTTGTTTGGGGGGGTCCCCTCTGTCAGTGTGTAAGTGGATTATTCAGGGAGGCGTGTAGTAAAGTTGGTGATTGTATTAAGCTCGAGTCCTACAAGCTGGTGGCAGAGACATTACACGTCCGGTTTAATGGCGGAACAGCGATATGATTTAATAACATATTCCTCCTACACTCAGAGCCACGGCCTCTCTCTCTCTCTCTCTCCCCCTCTCTCTCTCTCTCTCTCTCTCTCTCTCTCTCTCCTTGGGACTATTCCTCAGAGTAAATAATTAGGATTCCAGCTTGTCTCCCAGAAAGATAAATGGCTGACATGTGTGACGTGCTGAGAGCTGGAGCAGGGCTGGCCTGTCTAACCTAAAAAAAAAAGATAATAATAATGATGATAATAATAATAATAGTAATAATAATAATAATAATAGGCGAAGAGAAGGGAATAAAATACTTTACATTACTTTAGCGCGATTTTTCTACTTTGAAAAAAAAATCAAAATAAGATTTATTTTTATTTTATTTTGGGGGGAGGAACCCTCTCCCTCTTCTGAATCCTCTTATTTTTAAACCTTCTATTAGCTGCTATTAATTCTTTTATTTATTTCTCAAATGTCCCGGACCATATTACTATTATTTTTACTATTATTATTACTATGCTGCTGTTTACTGTACTCTCAGGCCTGATGGCGTCACATTATTTGACGGTTTAGCTCAGTTTGTTTTTCCGTGTGAAACCGATAAAGCGCCGTGACGCAGGGAGGGGGGGGCATCAGTCTTATGACGGTGTATGTATGTCGCTGATGATGGTCACATGATACCTGTATGTGTGTGTGTGTGTGGGGGGGGTCGCCATAATAACCAGGGGAGTAATGGCTAACTATCTAACAGTATGGGCCTCACAGCTCCGCTTCTTCTTCTTCTCCGTTAAAAGGTTTTATCTCTGGGGTGGGGGGCGATGGGGGGGGGTGAATGCCAGGTGCTCTCTCGCGCCTGACAAGCCGGCCTCGCGCGTCCACGGGCCCACCCCAGCAGCGAGCAGGAGATAGGGAGCCTCCACCTCCGCTCCTCTCCCCGGAGGGGCCATGATAGAGCACCCTGACCCCGGATGGATCGCTGAGTCGTGACGCGTTTCTCTCTTTCTTTATCTGCCGCCGTTTGTCTCCACTCCTCTTTTTTTTATTTAGTTTAGGTTCAGTTTCTGTTCAAACGCGTTAACAAAACGGAATTTAATCTAATCCCATTAACAACAACAAAAAAACAACCCAAAAGATTACTGGGATTTTTCTAGAAATATTTCACAAACCGTAAAACGAAAATATTTCGTTTAAACACGTCGTTCTTTATAATAATAAAACTAATGTATGGAAATGTTCAAATATGACGCAAGAAAAAAATAAAAATAAAAAATAATGGAACCCGGTGTTTGGCATAAAACGACCGGCCCTGCGAGGTCTCCGCCGAGCGGCGAGAACAGAACCGGGCTACCGACCTCCCTCACCGTGCGCCATGACACCGGGCGACGTCACGCGCCCGAATTACACCTTCGGTTCACGTCGGTTTTTAACGCGCGAGAGAAATGTTTAAATCCAACTCTGATTTATTTTGCTTTTCGTTTCGTTTTTAAATTTCAAGGCGACGCTTCGTCATCGCGCTTTGAATAACTGCGGAAAAATCAGAATAATTAGGGAATAATATTAATAATAATAAGTAAATATTAGTAGATAAGCTACTTCGATTTTAAATAAACAAATTCTAATTATTGATGGTGATTATAATAATCAGTAAAAATAATAATAAAAAATAATAATCAGTAATAATAATAATAATGTGTTTTAAATCAACATTTCCTTTAAAAAAAATAAAAGAAATAAAGATATTAACACAGGAGTGGGAACAGTTTGCCCTCTTCGTGCCCCCACCGGAGCATCTGCAGGCTGTGCGCTGGGCTCAGAGGGGAGGGGGAGGGTGTAAGGGGTGAGGGAGGGGGGTGAGGAAAGAAAAGCAGCGGTTTCTATTCATGTCATGCCGCCTTTCATTGGAGGAAGATGGATTTATCGCGCTCATTTCTTTATTCTGCCTCTCCTAACCTCTCAGGTCAGATTGCAGGGGACCGTTGGAGAGACACCGTCACGTGACCCCCGGTACCAAATGGTCTTCCGGCAGCGGTTTTCAACAAGGACCGGAGCACAAGCAGACGCCGCCGCCTCTCTCAGAAATGCAGAAGACGACATACTACGACAACTCCTCCACGCTTTTCGGCGGCTACTCGTCCTACCAGGTGCAGGGGGCGGCCGTGGCCGCGGCGGCCGCCGCCGCCAACGGCTTCGGGGGCTACGACTCCCCGGTCCCGGTGTCCCACCACCAGCCGGCCTTCCAGTCTGCCACCCATCTGGATGTGGACTCGTACCAGCGCTCCGCCTGCTCCCTGCAGTCGCTGGGCGGCGGTGGCGGCGGCGGCGGCCACCAGCAGCAGCAGCTCGCCAAGACCAAGGAGCTGAACGGCAGCTGCATGCGGCCCAGCCTGCCACCTGAGCACCACCCGGGCCCCCAGGTGTCCCCACCGCTGCCCCCCAACCCCAACAACGGCAACGCCGGGGCTCAGCAGCCAGGGGGCGGTAACGGGGCCTCGTCCGCCCCCAAGTCAGCCCCCAGCAACAAGGCGTCCAACAACTCCTCCTCCTCCTCCGCGTCGTCGTCGTCGGCCTCCTCCTCCTCGCTGCCCCCCAACCCCACCCTGGCCAAGCAGATCTTCCCCTGGATGAAGGAGTGCCGTCAGACGACCAAGCAGAAAAACTGTTCGCCCCCCAACAACTCTGGCAACGGTGTGTTAGCCCGCACCTGTCTCTGTCTGTCTCTGCTTTGACACACACACACACAGCACCACAACTACAACACAATCATTAGTATCTAGATAATTTATAGATTATTTATAAACCAATGCAGCCGGAGCTGGACTGGCTAAGTGCACCTACACACGTCCCCGAAAACAAAACGCGTAGCCTGAACAGCGTCAGCCCTTAAAAATGCCGTTATCAGCACAACTCCTCGCTGTGCGGGGGCGGCCGACGGGGAAGGAGGGTCAAAGGTCAAGAGGCCCGGCGGTGAGGTTCATGCTTCGGCGCTCAAGTGAACGCGTTAAAAAGTTTCCCGAAAAAAACGTGCGAGTCTGCCGTAACGACGGCGGAGTAACGAGGGTGGAGAGTCGGGGTTAGCCTAGCTTAGCATAAAGGCTAAAGGGGGGGGGTGTAGTTTGTGCAGCAGGCTGATCTGAGATCAGCTGAGCTGTTCAACTGCTTTAAACAGACTGGCCTGTCTTTAAGCCGACTCTCTGATTGATCGGGACGGAGTGGTCCTCCCTCCCTCCACCCTGCACCTCCTCCTCTGCACCTCCCTCTGAATGGCCACAGAGAGGAGGGAGAAACTAACGGGGTGAACTAATGACGTGAAGGTTCAAGTTATCAATGCCATCTACTTCATGTCAGATAACTACCCACAATGCAATGCTCTACACTATGTACATGGCCTGTATCAGAAGAGGGTTAGCTTCATGCTAACGTTGCCATTTCATATATATAGTTGGTTCTGCAGGTCCAAAGATCCCAGAACTGACAATCAATCAAAAATCAAACTGGCCCCGCCCGCTGCAGCGCCCACAGCTGGGTGTCATCGTGACATCACAGCGAGGGGGCGGCCTCACTTCCCGTTTGCTCGCCGCCGGGGTTTTTTTTTTTTTTTTTGTCTTCCGCGGTGGAGATGCAATTTATCCGCCCTGGGCCGGCGGCGGGGCCCCCGCTCTCTTAATAACTGCCACAGTTATGAAGTGTTGACAACTAATATCAAGGGATAATTCAGCCGCCCCCCCCCCCTCGCCCCCGCGCCCCCCAGCTTTATTAGGAACCCGCGGCTCCTTCGTATGCACAATGATTACGCTCTCACTTCGTCTCACCCGTTTCCCCCCCGTCTGTCCTCAGCGTCGGGAGGCGCCGAGAGCGGCAGCGGCGGCGAGAAGAGCCCGACCAGCGGGTCGTCGTCGGCGTCGTCGTCGAAGCGCGCCCGCACGGCGTACACCAGCGCCCAGCTGGTGGAGCTGGAGAAGGAGTTCCACTTCAACCGCTACCTGTGCCGGCCGCGGCGCGTGGAGATGGCCAACCTGCTCAACCTGTCCGAGCGCCAGATCAAGATCTGGTTCCAGAACCGGCGCATGAAGTACAAGAAGGACCAGAAGTCCAAGGGCCTGAGCTCCAGCTCGGGGGGGCCCTCGCCCACCGGCTCCCCGCCCCTGCCCATGCAGTCTTCCGCCAGCTTCCTCAACTCCATGCACCCCATGGGAGGGGGAGGCGGGGGAGGGGGGTCGGGCTACGACGCCCCGTCCCCGCCGTCCTTCGGCAAGCCCCACCAGGGGGTGTCCTACTCCATGTCCACCGCCTACTCCAACGTCCCCATGAAGGGCTGCCCCTCCCAGCAGAAGTACGGCGCCCCGGACCCGGACTACGGCGACCCCCACGCCCACCACGGCCTGGTGCAGGCCAACAGCGCCGGCTACGGGACGCCCACCAACATGCAGGCCAGTCCGGTCTACGTGGGGGGCGGCAGCTACGTGGAACCCATGCCCGGCTCGGGGCCCTCCATTTACGGGCTCAACCACCTCGGCCCCACGCCGCCCCACCACCAAACAATGGACTACAACGGCGGGGGGCCCATGTCGGCCGCCAACCAGCACCACGTGGGCGGGGGCGGCCCCCCGGGCGCCTGCGACCCGCCCGCGCACCCGACGTACACTGAGCTGTCGGCGCACCACACCTCGACTCAGGGCAGAATCCAGGAAGCACCCAAGCTCACTCACCTGTAGCAGGTTTGGAACACAACGTAGGAAGTAGCGAAGACGACGTGCGACGCGACCCACTAACAGACCTACTAACACGCTGGGGGTGGTGGGGGGGGGCGCGGCGCCGGGACGGGACGCGGGACGAGACGGACGGGAGCCGCCCGGTGGTTTGACCCCCCCGAAAAAAAAGATTTCCCTCGACAACGTTATCGGTGATCCGATCCTCCAATCCAGAAATGTGGGCGTAGTTCACGGTCCCACGGGCTCAGGACACAAGGTGTACAGTCTCCTGCACCTGTACCTGCACCACCCACCCCCCCCACCCACCCCACCCCACCCCCCATGGGAAAAGCTCAAATAAAGCTGAATCAGCAAAACTATTCTCCACTCGTGAGAAAATCCGTCCCAGAAGTGCAGCTAACGCAAAGTAAAAAAAAAAAAAACAGTCCGTAATGTCCCTCTGGTTTAAAACTGTACGTTGGTAATAACCCCCACCCACCCCCACCCACACCCCCACCCCATGACACAAACGGCTCTCCCCGCCCGCTAAATGAAATAGTTGAGATTTTAATGGGCCGTTAACGAGGCGGTTAGATTTATGACGCCGGGCTCTCTCTCTCTCTCTCCTCCCTCCAGGCAACACATGTTGTTGTCAGCCAGGGCTGAGCTATGTGGAGGGCTGAGCCTCTCCATCAGCCCCCACCCACCCCACCCCCACCCATAAAGCACATAAAAACCACCGGCCGCTCCCTCCGCCGTCTCGTTTTGTCTCCTGCCGTACCTGTCTCTGTCCGTCCAGACTGAGTAACCCACTGTCTCAGCACATGGCTTCTGAAGGAGGCAACATTTTCTACACTGACCCCCCCTCCCTTACCACACACACACACACACACACCTAACACACACCCATCACCACACTGTGCACACGCACTCACCGCCGCCTCCATCGCTCTAAACAGGGTTTATGAAGCTCAAAAGCTAAGCTAGCTCCCGTAGACGCACACGTATGTCTGTCTGCCGGGCTGCGTTAGCTTATCACACGCACACACACACACACACACACACAAGCAGCTATGCTAGGCTAGCTTCCTCTACACACACACACACACACACACACACACAGCCAGGTTAACGCCGGCTGTCGACATCTCCAAACAAACACACGCGAGAGGACGTGGAAGAGAACTTTTCTTGTTTTAGCACATCATCGACACAGGGTAAATAATAAGAGTGGAGAACGCTATTTATTTATGTTGGGGTAAGTCTTTGCCCTCCTCCCCGCCTCCCCCCCCCTCCCTCCCTCCCTCCCTCCCCCCTTTCCTCCCCCCTCTCCCTCTCTTTGGAAGGCTTCATTAGCGCCACGCCAATGCGTAAAAGTCCACATTTTCTATGTTTTGTTTTTGTTTTTGTTCCCACATATCTTGACTTTTTAACGTGGATACAGGGTATATATTTGAACAAAAAAAAAATGCATGTCCCAGAAACCTGAGCTGGCGTGTCCCGTGCATTTTTTTAAAAAAAACAAAACAAAAACAAAAACAAAAACTGCTGGGTTCAGGTGAGGCGAGAGCGGCCGCCGGACGCCACGCACGCGGACGCACACCCCCACTTCCTCTTACCGACTGTTCCACCCAGCGCTGACGAACGAGCTGCGTGTTTGTGCGTGTTTGTTTGTGCGCACGCATGGTGGACGCACGCCGCTCCAGAAGTAAACCAGCATTTGTTTTTTGTTTTTGTTTTTAAAAAATGCAGGTCCACGCTTTTCACATCTGGGCATCATTGTTGCACTTAGAGTTTACATTTTGATGGTTAAAAAGGTAAAAAAAAAAATAAAATAAAATAATAATAATAATAATGAAATCTTATTTTGAAGACGGAAGGCCCTCCAATCAAAGCGTCTTTCGCCGATGTGTGTTCAAGTGAACATTCATATCTAAATATTTATTTGTTATAGCCAGTTTAAAAAACAAAAAGACTTTCTGTTTTGTATTATTATTTATCCTTCATGTATTTATATCGAGAAAAAATACTGTACTTTTTTAGTATCTACCTGTTACGAAAGGAAAAAAAAAAAAAAACGTTGTGTTTCTTCTTGTCCAATGTACTGAAGTTTTTTTTTTAGTTCTTGTATTTTAGAAAAAAAAAATAAGTAGTTTTTATGTTCCTATAAAGACCCTTGTACATAAATGTCTTGGCTTGTACAAGGAAAAGGAGGCGAGGACGGGGATGGGTGACTCGCCCTCCGCATAGTCAGAAAAGTTTAGACGAACTCGTTAGCTGGAGAAAGAGAAAAAAAAAAAAAAAAAACGAGACTTTTTTTGTCATTTGTAGCTCCCTTTTCTTTCATTGTTGAGAGAGTTGTCTGTCGAGCAATTCTTTAATAAAAGGTTATGTTATTCAGCGCCGTCGTCGGTTCTTTGAGATTCTCGCGAGAACTGGACTTGTTCGCTAAATCGTTTTTTTCCCCCGGGAAAAAAAAACATAAACAAAAAAAACCACAAAAGGTCCGGAAGAAGCAGGAAAACATGTTAACTGCTGCGAGAGATTAGCATAAGCTCCTCCCCTCCAAAGAATAGTGGTACTAGTCCTTTAAAGTCAACACAACAAAGCTAAGTGTAATAATCACATATCAAGTCATCAAGTCCCAGACCTGGGCCAGGTGTGACCCGACACCGGCGCCTCGGGCCGGAGCGTGGCGTCACGCAACACGTCGAGCGTTCAACAAACAAACAAACAAAAAAGAGGAAACGTCTTCGGGGAAACTTTAAACCCGCGCTCGACGCACAACCGAGGCGGTTTCTTGCCAAAGCGCTCGGGCAGAGGAAACCGAGCGCGGTTGCCAGTTAGCGGCGCCGGCGCTAACGTCAAATACTGGGCTGCGTCCCAGCAGAACCTCCTGCGCCCAAGACCCAAGGCCACAGCTGTCGCCACTTGACTTTGGGAGGGCGACGTGGCAGCGGCGGCGGCGGCGGCGGCGGGGAGTCGGGTTCAGACGGCCAAGTGTCCTCAGGCCAACCTGGCACCGACCCACTAAAAGTTACACGCCGTCGCTGTGCGTGAACAACACAACTGGGTGTGCGCCGGCGGGCCGACGTTTTCTCGAGCGAGGTCTGGGAGAATCCAGCACGTGGGGCTTTGAGTTGAGATCTGATGCGGATTCTCTTGACTGGCACCAGAGCCAGATCCCAGAGTCTCTCTCGGAGACGGGTGGAGTTTGAGTGGGTGTAGCCTCTCTGGCGGATGTCACGCACGGCTGAGCCTCTGTAACCACGTTAATCCTGTGTGTGTTTGTGTGTGAACGCTTCCCAAAACCGCACAAACCTGCTTCTTTCACTTCCCCTCTCTCTGCTCCATGCTAATCCTCGTGCTAAGCTATTCCTCCTGTCTTCATGTTTATGACGCCCCCCCCCCCCCAAAAAAAGCCCTGAGGCCTCCGCCTTGGCCTGGTCACATGACACCCCCCTCCTCTTCCTGTAGGAGCAGGCTCAGAGAGGCCTGAGCAGCAGCTTAAAACTTGGAACATAAATCAGGCTCCCATAAATAATGGCCGTACTTCCCTTTACATCTCCGTTGGACTAACAGACAATAAAAACACCAATAAGCAGAGATTGGATCTAATTTATTGCCTCGTAAAAAAAAAAAAAACACAGAAGAAGAGCCTCAGCAGCGCAGGCAGGCGCAGCTGGAAACCAGTTGAGCTGCTGCAGACAGGTACATGTTCACGTTATAACTGAGCTGTGTGCTTTTAGCATGTAGCTGCTAACTATAATAATAATAATATTTCATGAAGTTATAACAGCAGACTAGTTGTTGCTGTAACAACAAAAAAAGTCATTTTTAAAATAACAGACTAATCAGAATGACTGTCTGCAATTATTAGAGTAATAAAAGGTGTTTGGTTCATTTCTTACCAGAAAACAGGACCGATCCAACTCTCACACATCAATTAGGATTAATTGTAATTAACTAAAGCTCAGATTTTAACTGCTCAAAGTAAAACTGGAGGACGGTCCGACCTGCCGTTATCAGAGCCCCGAATTAAAGCTGCCGAAGAGACGGGAATCAAATTAAAAGAGAGAAACGTGAGTCAGATTAGACAGAAAGTCTCCATCTTCAGTGGGAAATCCGCGCTTCCGGTGTAATGACCTCCAACAAGAGAAAAAAATAAAAAATAAATTTAAATAAATTTTAACCCCCAAAAAATAGCTATTTTTAAAAAAAATGATGTTAAAATAATTTTTAAAAAGAAAGAAGCGGTTGCAGCGCAGCTCGGTCAGCAGCTTGTGCTTGTGTGTGTCCGTGCAGCCTCGGCCTACTCACTGCCATGCGCTCAATGGCTCACACTCCCACACACACACACACACACACACACACACACGCATAAAGACACACATCTGCTTTCTGTGGCGCTTCTTTTCAGCGGGCGAAGCCAAATGGCCATGGGAAAGAGAGGGGTGACTGTTTTTTAAATAGATTTTTTTTTTAAAAAATAAATATATAAATCTTTGCGTGACGTTTCCATGCGCGCGCATTTGCTGCGCGTAAGAGGAAACGGTAAAAAAAAAAAAAAAAAAAAAAAAGATGGCGAGCAGGACCGGAGCTTCTCTGGCTATTTCTGGACAGAGAGAGCGGAGCTGCTGTCAGCCTCTTTGCGGGGAGGGAAAGATTGATCACCGCGCTTCTCTTTCTCCACTCCCCCCCCCCGCCCACCACTCGGGGTTCCACGGGGCCCTCCCCAAAAATATCCTCTGCTAAACATTCCCGAGGTCCTGATCTTTATTTAAAAAAAAAAAAAAAAACAACAACACACAAGCTCTCCATGTGCGTCCCCGTTAAGCGCCGCAGTCGGTGCTCGCATCGCCGCGGAATTATTTTTACTGTTCGGAGGAACATGTCCGCAGCCCTCTGCCCTCCTTCAGCTGCGACCTCGCTGTGAACTCCCTGTTTCCCGGCGTAAACACTCTGCGCATTTATAACACACAGGCACGCAGACACACACACACACACACACACACACACACACACACACACACACACACACACACACACACTGGGGAGAAAGACTGAGCTCGCAAAACAAGAATTTTGGAGCCTGTGCGCAAAAGTCTATTTTCGGCCGAGTTTTTTTTTCTATTTACACTCTCACACACTCTCTTTCTTTGGGAACTGCACACAGTTGCACACACACACACACACACACACACACACACACACACACACACACACACACAAAACAAGCCTATTATATCTATCTATTCAATCCCCTCACCTCCCCAGTTAAACCTCAGCTCTGTCTCACCTTCACTCCATCATCATCCTCTCGCTCAATCTTAAAAGCCTCTCCCAACTTTCCTTCTGTCTAACTTGAGGATTATTTCAGCCTCTGTCACACATTGTAAGATTAATGATGTGGGGGTGCTGTAAACAGCCCCACCACCAACACCACCACCACCCCACCCACCTCCTCCACCCCCCCGGAGGAGCCATATTGCAAACAGAGCCTTTCCCCCTCACGTTAACCGGATCGTGGAAACGTTCGGGAGATGCTCTTTTGTTTTGTGCGCCTGGATGCGCCGACCCCAGCCGCCCACACCGCGCACATGGCGACCGGCCGCCTTCACGCTTTTTTTTTTCTTCCTCCTCCTCCTCCTCCTCCTCTCTCTCTCTCTCTCTCTCTCTCTCTCTCTCTCTCTCTCTCTCTCTTTCTTCCTTCCCCAGAATTTACCCCCCGTTAAGACAAAACAATAGCACGTATCATGTGGTGGGCTACGGCTTCTCTTTGCCACACAGCATTTGGTGGAAAAAATAATAACGCCGCTTCCCACAGCCGCCACCGCCACCGCCGCCAGGGCCCCGGCTCCCCGGATTGGCTGCTCGGGCTCACATGACCAGGAATTGGCTGCAATTTCGTCCCATAGTTGTTCAGTTTAGCTTACCCAGGTCCCCATACGCTAGTAATATCACCAATATACACAATTATTATATAGCCACCGCATTTACGCCATTGCGGTCGGGAGCCTCCACGCTGGTGCGTTTTTTTTCCGTTGGGTTTTGGGTTGTTTTTTTTTTTTTAAAGAGAGAAGCCATATTGTGTTGTGTGCGTGCGCCGCGTGCATGTTTATGTCTTTTGTTTTGCTTTTTTTTTTTTTGGGGCAGGGATTGTTCGGGGGGTCTCGCCGTTTGAGGGGGGAACCGGTTCGAGGGAGCTATGAATTTTGAATTCGAAAGGGAGATCGGTTTTATAAACAGCCAGCCATCCCTAGCAGAGTGCCTGACGTCCTTCCCCGCCGCCCTGGAGTCATTTCAAACTTCATCAATCAAGGAGTCGACAGTAATTCCGCCTCCCTTCGAGCACACCATCCCCAGCCTCAGCCCCTGCACAGCCAGCCAGCCGCGACCGGCTGCTAGGAGCCAGCAGAACCGGAGAACCTCCGCCGCTAATGGCCTGCAGACGCACCACCGGGGCGCCCAGCAGCCCGGACCGCCGGGCCAGGCCCCCGCCCCGGTCACGGCGACCCCAGCCGGTCCGCTGGCGCACGAGTTCCCCTGGATGAAAGAGAAGAAGTCATCCAAGAAGTGCCCCAAGCCCGGGGGCAGCTCCGGCGGCGCCGGATCCATCATCCCCCCCGCCTCGTCTTCCCCGTCGCCGACCGCCTCCGGGTACGCTTCGGCGGGCATCGAGTCACCCACAGGTCGGTAGGAAGGGACGCGCACGGGGGTGTGTGTGTGTGTGTGTGTGTGTGTGTGTGTGTGTGTGTGTGTGTGTGTGTGTGTGTGTGTGTGTGTGTGTGTGTAGCCTGTACTCTGTTCGCATCTACGTCCAACATTCACAAATAACATTATCATTACATTTGGTGAGATGACTTTGCCTTCCTCGTCTCCTGTGTGTGTGTGTGTGTGTGTGTGTGTGTGTGTGTGTGTGTGTGTGTGTGTGTGTGTGTGTGTGTGTGTGTGTGTGTCATATCTGGACCCCTGCATTATGCTGCTGCAGTGCTTTGCACGCTCTCTCGCCGCGCGCACATTAACGTCACGTTGACTCATTTGTGTTGTGTGTCATTTTTTTGTTAAAAAAAAAAAACGGCCCGTACACGTGCACGAACCATTCACACAAACAAACACACACACCAGCATCATCATGTTATTGCTGCACCAGCTGCAGCATAATCTACACACACACACCCTCCTTAAAAAAAGGAGCATGCAGGATTATACACCGTGCGTAAAGACGCACGGGGGGGGCTGCTGCAGCGTGGATCCGTCCGTCAGCAGCACCATCATGTTCCATATTCATAGCACAACTGAGACGGTGGCCATGTTGGATTCGAGGAAGGAAATATAATGGCGAGCGGACGCGCTGTGTTTGAGGTGGGGGGGTGGGGGTTGTGGGTGGTGGTGGTGGGTGGGGGGGGGTGTAAACCACACGGACTGCACACAATCTGATTTTCTATCCTCTCTGTATTCTGCACTCAGCTTCACCACAATCCTTTTTTTCTCTCTCCACTCTCTCCCCACGCAGAAAAATCCCACCCACGTTCACCTCGATGAAAACTCTTGTTTGCCCCCCCCCCACCCCCCACACACACACACACACACACACACACACTCTCACACACACAGACACACAAGCCCGAGATTTCCTGCCTTCTCCGATCTCATTTCATAAAGCCACATCGCGGCCTTTCTGACAGATACCGCCACGTTCGCTTCACATCGATATCACCCCCACACACACACACACACACACACACACACACACACACACACACACACACG
The DNA here is from genome assembly GCA_016785225.1 of Psettodes erumei. Classification (NCBI taxonomy): domain Eukaryota; kingdom Metazoa; phylum Chordata; class Actinopteri; order Pleuronectiformes; family Psettodidae; genus Psettodes; species Psettodes erumei. The sequence continues at coordinate 74,077 of JAFBJZ010000325.1, read as the reverse complement.
TTTCCCCGCACATTTCCTCCCTTTCCCGTGATGTGTATTTATTCCCCCCCCCACCTCTTTGCATTTCTCTGACCACACGCTGCACTTTACCGCGGAGGAAAAACGCATCCTGACACCGCGCTCATCCGTCTTTATCTGCTCCTTCTCACACTTCTGCCCGCTACTGTAATTGGAGGGAGTATTTTTTTTTTTTTTTTTTTTACGAGAGTTCTTCGTGTTTTATTACTGTTTTATTACAGAGAGAGAGGAGCCGAGGGGATTTCTGCGCGATGCTGAAGCAGCTTATTTCTTGGCTTGAAATCTTGAGCGCAATAAAACCGTAGAGGTTTTACGGGGTTTTCATGGAGTAGATTACAATTTGGAGTTAAAAGGGGGAGATAAAACTAAAATAAAAAAAAACGACGATAGCTCAACAGTTTGCGCAATAAATCCCCCCACATAAATTTTATCCGTTTCCTTGCCTTTATTTATTTCTTTTTTTCCCCTTATGTCTCCCCGCAGACCCGAGCCAGGCGGGTCTGGATGGCGGAGGAGCCGGGTCCCGCCGGCTGCGCACCGCGTACACCAACACGCAGCTGCTGGAGCTGGAGAAGGAGTTCCACTTCAACAAGTACCTCTGCCGGCCCAGGAGGGTGGAGATCGCCGCCCTTTTGGATCTGACCGAGCGGCAAGTCAAAGTTTGGTTCCAGAACCGGCGGATGAAACACAAGCGCCAGACAACGCACCACAGGGACGGCGGCGGCGGTGGAGGCCCGGATTCAGGCGACCCGGGCGGGTTCGAGCCGCTCGAAGGCACCGACGCCTCGTCCCCGTACTCGAGCCAGCCGCTGGAGGCATCTGGCACTGGGGAGGCCACGCTGGAGGGCGAAGCGGTCAGCGGCGATCCATCTTCCGCCTCCTACGCGAATGACAGCGCGGACAATGCACAGCCCACGCCGGAGGAGGGAGGCCGTTTGGGCCGCCCCGAACGCCCACCGCCGCCCGCGGAATCCGGCTCCTCTGAGGTCCCCGCGACTCTTCACTCCCCGCCGCCTTTCGCCGCCGACACGCCGGGCCCGGTGAAGCTGAGCGAGGCCGGGCCCGCAGCGGCTTCCGAGCCCTCGTTCTCCGAGCAGCGGGAGCTCTCCATCACCTCCACCGCGTCCTCCTCCTCCTCGTCCGCGCTCCCCGACCTGACCTTCTTCGCCGGGGACGCCTGCCTGTCACCCAGCCTGCAGAGCTCCCTGGACAGCCCGGTGGATTTCTCCGAGGAGGACTTCGACCTGTTCACGAGCACACTGTGCACCATAGACCTGCAGCACCTCAACTTCTGAGGCCGCCGCTTAGAAATGACCGAAAAAAGTAGAAAAATAAAATAAAAACGAGTAAAGGAGAGGACGGACGGGCCTGTGTGGATGAACAATCGAGCGGAGGACGCAGCACTCGGCAGAGACGGACTCTGTTGTTCTGAATAAAAGCTTCTCGGCGACATTCCTGAAACATTTCTGAATGAAAATTATGTTTTCAAATATACTTTTTTTTCGTCTTCTTGCTGTTTTTTTATTTCGCGGATATTACGTAGTTTAAAAGAGATGCAGTTAATTTTTACTTTTTAAATTTGAAACATCGAAAGGAAATAGTTTTTGGGTTTTTTCACGATCCAAACGTTGTGGATTTTTTTCCCTTCTCTTGTCCAAATTTCAGGTATTTATTGCCTTTCTTTTTGTTTTTGTTAAATTAACGAACCCGTACGTGTGGATTTATTTCCTCTCCGGTCCATTCTGGTGCAGCTTCGTGGATCTTTAATAACTTCTCAGGAACTGAGTCTATTGGTGCAGATAGTTGGACTGCTTTTGAAAAAAAAAAAAACAACAAAAAAAATAAAATAAAATCTAAAGTGAAGGATGAATTCATTCTCTCTCTGGAGGAGACGCGACGAGAGGGAGGAAAGCCCTGCTGACGACCCGAGTTTTAGACCCTAGTTTATTTATTGAGATTCTTTAATAGTGAAAATCCAAATTATTTATTGTATATATATTTTCATAGTGGAATAATGATAATAATAAAACATACAAACATTTACAATGTGGCCCATGTTGTTTTGTTCTATAGCCTATGAATTAAAGAGGTGCTCAGATTTATTTTTCTATATGCAATTCATTATTTTACGGTAATATAATTTATTTAGGTATAATTACTATTAATTTATTTAAATGCATTTATTAATTATAAGCCTATGATTTTATATGGTTTCAGCTTTATTAACTTTACTGGTTGTTTTCTAATTATTAAGACACAGTTTGTCAGTTTAAAGAAATATTACAATTTTAATTTTTATTATGCATTTTTCTTTTTTTAGTTTTATATTTTGTAATTGCGGGTCCCTACTTTTGAGTGAATGCAGCAGATTTCAGGTTTAGATTTTTTTTGGCTCAGTGCAGTTTTTCCCACAGTGTGTGCAGCATGAACACACAGCCTGGCGTAGCCTGCGGCCCAGTGTGTGTGTGTGTGTGTTTACACAGAGATAACTCAGACTTGGAGAGAATGAGCAGATTATTAAAAAAAAGGAGGAAAAACAGTCTGAGCCCACGGGCCGGCCTGTTTCCCTCCTGTCACACATCAGCTCAGCACTGGGGGCTAACGCTGAGCGTAGCACGGCCCTGCACCGGCGGCCGCCGCCGCCCCGTCAGGCTGGCGGCGTGACTACAATGCAGCCTTTCACTGACTCACATTCTGCTGCTAGCTTAGCATTGCTAATTCTCCCCGCCACTGTTCAGCCTGTGCTGGTGAATGAGAGGCTAACAGTGAGTTAGCATGGCTGTGGTGCGCTGCTTTTAGTGTGTGTGGGGATGTGATGCTAACTGGCTGCACCTCCTCCTCCTCCTCCTCCCACACTGAGTCAAAATGGCGCTGAAGACAAAGCAGGATGTGAACAATGAGCAGTGGCAGCCATTACAGGATGACTGGCTCACTGTGACAGGCGGTGTTGTGTGTGTCTGTGTGCGTCTGTGTGTGTCTGTGGGAGCCAGACAGAGGAATGACGTATTTTATGCAAGGTTTTACTCCACTCCCCGTGTTAGCAGTCGTAATAATAATAATAATATATTTTTTTACAAATTGTGAAGAGAAAGAAAAAAAAGCAGCTATTTGGAAATTTGAGGACAAATATTTTTAAATTTGTAATTTTTTCTCAGGGGAGCTGCAGTGCGTTCAACATGAACACAACACAAAGTTAAAAGATTAGATTTTAATCAGGCTGAACTCCTGTTTCTGATTTGCTCATTTACACTTAGCAAATATGGCGAGACCTGCACACGTTCGCTGTATCTGTGACTGATGTTTACATATTCATGTCAGATCATCGTGATAAAGTCAACACAGCAGGTAAACTGTCGTCGACTGTGTATTAATACTGCTCCCTTTCTGTTGGAAAGACGACAAAACTGCACGGAGATAAGACCGACATCGTAGAACACGACAGAGAAGTATGTTCAAACCTGATCTTTGGACGACCACAGACAAACACAAACACAACAAAATGTGTTTTGGGTCCAGTCCCGGCCACGCTTCATAATGTTCTCACTACAACATGTGGTTTTCTACACAAACCGCACAGTTCGGGCCAGACAACTCTAGATTTTATCTTAAACGACAGGATCCCAAAAAATTGTAGTGTATCATTGTCTGCATTATGAACGGCAGTAGCCCCAGTATAAAACCATGGGGAACTCCACGGATCTCAGGCACCCTTAATAAACCTGGATCTGAAACAATAATATAAATCAAATTAACACTGATGAGATTCTACTTTGTCACAGTTAAAGATAAATGGCCGACACACCTCAGTTCTAAAACCTGAGGTTTATATTCTGACCTGTCTCAGGCTGCATTATCCTCCTCCTGCTTCCTGTCCTTTACCTTTTTTCAACCCCCGCCCACGGGAAACAACAAGAATCAAAGAGCTACACACAGCGCCACGAGATTTCCATTGTGCTACAGTCAACGTACTACACTGCTGCCGTTTTAACAACAGCGATCTCCTCCCACAGAAAAGCGATACTTGTGGGAACCACAAGTGTTTGATATGATCTTCATGCTAAGCTAAACTCCCACCGAATGCTCGTAGGCGGAGCTAATTTTTCCAACAGTATTGTACGTGTCAGTAACTGTAATGATAATACTCCATCTGTGTCGTACATCAAGAAAAACACAAACTCTGGTGTAAACATGCAGAAGACATTGGGGCTCGTGTTCTATTGGACAGGCCAGACCACATGGCATCACTGTGATTGGCTCTCAGGCAGCTATGAATGTAATTTGTACAATTTAGTACCATTTAAAAAAAAAAAAAAAAAAAGTTGTCCGACTTTTCAGTACAAAGTCTCAGCACAGACAAACCACCGGACTAATTCAGACGGCTGAAGCGTTCGCACATTAGCGAACAAGCAAACGGACGTACGAGCTGCATGCGAGCGCCACATGGCGAGCGCGCCGACTGCAGGGCCGGGGTTCGGCGAACCGGGCGACCCGGGGGCGTACGACATCCGCTCGCTGCGAACGCACACTCCCTCGCTCCTGTAACCATCTGTCTCGGAGTATCTTGTATACAAAGAGATTACAGCGGAGTACGTCTCTATGCTGGGAGACATATCTCACCTCCTGAGTGCCTGTGTGTATGTGTGTCTGTGTGTGTGTTGTGTGTGTGTGTGTGTGTGTGTGTGTGTGTGTGTGTGTGTGTGTGTGTGTGTGTGTGTGTGTGTTCCAATAATCTCTCTCTCCTGGCTGTCACCGCCTGTCAGGCTGCCGCCACACGCCGTGATACACGGACTGCTCCTTTATCTCTCGCATCGCCGTCACCATCGCTGTGTTATGATTTCTGCCGCTCTGTGTGTGTGTGTGTGTGTGTGTGTGATATTGCATAACTCAGACGTGATAGATCACCCACTTAGCAGCAGTGGTGAAATGTGTGAGTGGTAGATTTTTATCATCTCGGGCATCGAGAGGAAACTTTACACTCGCACAAACACACACACACACACACGACGTTGGCTGCTGACACACGTTACAACCTGCAAGTCAAAGCAATGGGACTAAAACAGCACACATTAGGGTTTGCATTTACCTGGTAGGTAAACAAGAAAGTCCACTGCTAATGATTTACCAGCTTCTTTAAGTTAGATTGTGCGGCTCATTAGAAATCATCAATGAATTACCAATATCAATAATTCCACTCGTATGTAATTAAAAAACAGTTTTCACTCTATCAGTTATCATCTGTTCCTCAGGTGAGTCACGAGCAGGTGATCAATGCGGTGGCCTCGTCAATACACACAGCTTTGGTTTGTGTGAGGCTGCATAGATGCAAACAGACACACACACACACACTGTACAGTATATTGAGTTGTCAGGTGGGGGTGGAGTGGGGTGGGGGGGGTCGCTCCGGGTCAATAAAGAGTCATTCCACTGGATTTACTGGTATTTACCAGGGGACCAGCACAGACAATCGTCAGTCAATCCAACGGCACCAATTAACAGCCGGTAAATAGAGTGCTGAGTGGTCGGCCCGCGCCGCTACCCAGCAGGCACTGGGGTTTTTTTAAGCTCAGGATGTTTCTCACTTCACTGGAGTGAGTTTTACCCAGAGTTCCCTGCAGTCCTGGCCGGAGGCGGGCGTCCTCCCGCCGCGGCCCGGGTGTAAATGTGCTGCGCAGATAAGAGCGGCAGAGCTGACAGCGTCTTATCAGAGATGGCTGATAGCGGCGTGCAGCTCCTCCAGCTCCGGGCTTCACTCCTCTGGCTCCCCGCCGTCATCCCGCGGGCGCGGCGGTATGACCCAGCCGCTGTCGACCTCTGACCTCCGACCCCTGACCCCACAGTTATTCATTTTACGGTTTGATTTTGTTCAAAGCTGCGCAGGAGGACACTGGCGTCCCGAGCGCCAGTTCTTCTGACGGCCGCTAGATGGCGTCGTCAAGAACTTTCTCACTGTATTTAAACTAAATGGGAAAACTACAGTTTGGGTTTTATTTGCAAAAATAAACACCCCCCCGTTATACAAACAGAAGCGCTTCATGGACGCCGGCCCGAGGCGGGGGTGGCAGGAAATACAGCAAATATCCAACTACAACGCCACAATGAACTACGCACACGCACAACGGTTCTATACTGTTCTCGACTTATCGACCTCTCAAAGTGCTTCACGCCACCAGCCACATTCACACACAATTTCACATATGCACACACTTCCTCCATCAGCTGAGGCGTGTGTGTGTGTGTGTGTTACACTAAATGTTGTTATGTGTCTGCATCAGCAGGTCGGGTTACACAGCTAAAGCAACAACGTCAGCAGTCTGGATGCGCAACTCCTCTCTCTCTCGCGTATCCTCTTTCACGATTTTCAGAAAGCCCCATCATATCACACACACAAACACAAACACACACACAGACCCACACTTTTCCAGGAATACTGGGGCGTCTAAGTTCCTGGTTCTGGAGTCATGTGACTCATCAGGTCAGTGAAACCAGAAGGAAACTTATCAGACTGGACAGTAACAGATATTCTGGGACGGTGCAGGTCTTAGCTGATCTTCAAATTCCAGTCCTGACCCGAGACAAGACAGATGAGACCCCCACCCCCCCAGGAGATACAAAGGTCAGTATGTGAAGACGCACTCAGTCTCTTTGTTACACATCTATGCTGTGATGCAGCTATGCATTTTGTTAAAAAAAACTACTGAATGTGTCATTTGCAGACACCCACTCATAAGCACAATGTGATTTGTTCAATCCAGTGCAGTATAAAGCAAGAGGGATCATGACCAAGACACAACATCAACACTTTGAGGTCAGATTATTACTCACATTATGACTCAGGAAGAAATAAAAGCTGTAGATATGAAGGGTATGGTGTCTGTACAATAGAAACAGTGTGGTTCCTGACTGTAATTAATGGCACTATAGTGACAGAGTGTGTGAGCGGTGAAAGAGCACATTTCAAATTCAAACACAATCGACGAGCGGGCAAACAGGTAACAGCAGGTAGGAAAACGCAAACGACATTTAAGAGCAATACTGACACAATGACAAAACGTCCTCATGGAAACGAGGACGTTTTAATCCCGCAAAGGTTCGAAAACATGCCGAAAATATGAAGGGTAAGCAGGCTGCAAAATAAAACAGAGCAATTCCCCAAAGCGTCTGTAATTAATCACAGTGTAGCGGTGAAAGAGCACATTTAAATTCAACCACAGTCAGCCAAACTGTTGCACAGCTTAGAAGAGCAGCGATGAAGAGCGGGCAGAACACAACAGGTAGCACAGCACAGGTAGCACAGCACAGGTAGCACAGCACAGGTAACACAGCACAGGTAGCACAGCACAGGTAGCACAGCACAGGTAACACAGCACAGGTAGCACAGCACAGGTAGCAGGCGAGCAAACCACAACACAGCATCAACAGCACAATTCACTGAGGGAAGGGGCTTGTATGTATATTGTATAATAACGCCAGGCTTTCTGTCTAGCCAGGAAAATATCACCCAATCAACACATCAATTCACCATTATGCCGACTAAGTAGCTAATTAGCCGGCTCCCGAGCTCGGTAGCTAACTAGCCAACAAGCTAAGTGGCTAAGGAGCCAACGAGCTGATTCATAGCGACAAACGCCAGGCTTTCTATCCTACAGGGGAAGTGTCGCCTAATACACACATTCATTTACCGGTATGCTGATAAATGAGCTAACTAGCCGGATTGGACCTCCGTAGCTAACTAGCCAAAAAGCTAAGTGGCTAACGAGCCAACTACCTGATTCATAACGCCAGGCTTGATGTCGCGATATCCGCACGTTAATTTACCATAAGGCCGACTAATTAGCCGGCTGCCGAGCTCGGTAGCTAACTAGCCAACAAGCTAAGTGGCTAAGTATATTACAATCTGATTCATAATGTTCGGCTTTATATCTGAGCAGGAAAGTGTAGCCCAATCCTCACGTTAATTTACCATTATGGGGACTAATAAGCTAATTAGCCGGTTACCGAGCTCGGTGGCTAACTAGCCAACAAGCTAACTCTATGATACCAAGCTTGACACGGTGTAAAACAACTTTCACCGTTCTTACGTAACATAGGGTCGTTGTGTGCGACAAAGGGACTCACCTGTGACGTGCAGGGAGCAGTTAGTCGTGGTCCATTAGTCATTTTCGTGACATAATTCCAACATCCGGGAAGCGGCGGCCATTTCGAGAGCCGGCCTCATTCTCTTGGGTTTACCGAACTCGGTTGAAATAAAACGCGTTTTTATTTTCGGGCGAAGGTTAATGCACTTAAATACACCGCGGTTTAATTTCACACGTCCTTATGAACTCTCTTTCACATTTTTCCGGCGACATTTTAATTTCAGGTCGAGGGGAAGTGGAGCGGAAACAAACATTTACAAACGCTCCGTCACAGGTGAATGAAACCCGCGAACCTGTACGCGGTCCTGTATTTATAACCTCCGTTCGTCGCGGCGCCTCCCTCTTCCGGTTCCCGCGCAAACACTCCTACCTGCTATTGGTTGACCCAGTTTTTTTGCGTGAGGGCCCCGTGGGTTGATGGGATTGTAGTTCTTGTTTCACAACTCGTCGCAGGCCGCCATTGTGATAGTTTAGAATCCATTTTAGTTCAGACAAAACAACAAACTCCCATTTGTGAGCACTTGCTTGTTTTATTTGATAGTAAAATGAATATTTTTTATGTAAAACAAATACTCTGATGATATCACCTCAGGCTTAAGGAATGTGTGATGAGTTTCTGGAGCTTTTTAACCTAAATGATTAATGAAGAAAAAAATAATTTGTAAGATTAATTAGGAAAGAAAACAATCATCAGTTGCAGCCAAAGTAATGCAGAGCCCTTACACTGCGGCGTGTTTACTGACAAGACCTCCAGCTCTGCCGACCTAATTTGCATATTCAGATCTGATCACAATGCATGAAGAGATAATAAGGCGACGTCCACATTGATTTGTCTGAATTTTTAAACGCCTTTTTTTCCCACCCTCATGCGGGAGCCATTTGCATTCATGTTTCTCTGTGTCGTTTTTTTAGGGAGAGACTTGGTGAAGCAGCTGATCATGAAAATGGCTGAAAGTAAGTCATGTGACATAATCGCTACACATACAGGTGAGTGAGTTATCATATCATTAGTTATATGAACTTTGCTGCCACGGGGACAGTTTCTTTGTTTCCGGGTTTTACTTAATGTCTTTGATTGTTAGCCCCGCCCTAATGTGTTCCACCTTTACAAGTTTACCTGTCAGCCTTCACTCGTATTAGTACCAGCTGTAAATATTGCGTAACATATCAATCCAGGTGCAGCGCACACATTAATATGAGGTGGAAATGAGACTTCAGAGTGCAGACCTCCACCAGGCAGGGCTGAACATTTCACCAGAACCTGAAGAAGAATCCAGATCCGGATCCACCCGAGTCGAACCCGGGGCCTGCTGCTCGTTCGGCTGTCAGGTCGACCCTGAGCTCCGGCTCAGGCGGAAGTTCATCCCAGCTTGCAGACAGACAGATTACGTAATCTCCTGGGCGGGGGTGGGGGGGGTGGGGAAGAAAAGTACATCTGAATTATGAGTTTAGAAGACGCAGACACGGAGACGCGTTCGAGTTCTTCCCATGTGACCCCTCCCTCCTCCTCCCCTGTTAGTATCTGCACCACCCAGACGGCCGCGTGGGTGTCATTTAATCTTGTCCCAGTCTGTTTCGGCAGACTTCCTGCCCACTCGCTCTCCCTCTTCTCCCTTTCAGCCCCGTGCTGATCATTAACCTCAGTCCTTGTCGCACACCCACGCCACTTGTCCCGATCGCGTCCTGGCGCAGGGGGACGGGAGGGGAGGGGGGACGGGGACGGCGGCACGACCGCTGCCAGGTCCTTTACAGAGGGGAGAAATGGATGATGGGTTCATTGGAGCCACTTATAAATGATGCTGAGGGAAAGGGGGGGGGCTTGATGAGCAACACTTGATATCGACTGATTTTGTTGTGTTGAGACAGTTGCGGGCCGTAACGCACGTTGTGTTGTTGTTGTGGAGGCGTTCCCTGCTTCCTGTCCTGCTGGACCGGCGGGGTTCGGTCGACCAGAAGGCCTCCTGTCTGCCTTAACCTCATTTCTATAACAGATCAGCTCCTTCATTCAATTAGCAAACACACACACACACACACACACACACACACACACACACACTCGCAGACACACACACATCCGAAATCCATGGCCTCCCCAATCCAATTGTTGAAAAGTAAACCGATTCCCAAAAGTCCCGGCGATCGGGCTCCGAACGATCGACGGAGAAGCTTTTGATCCGCAGAAAAGATTTCTTGCCCTCGCTGAGGAAAACGTGCAAAGAAGAGATAAAGTTAAATCAATCTTTTTTTTTTTTTTTTTTTAAAAGTCGCCATCGCTGCACAGACGAAGAAAGTCGAGAGGTGAAGGCCACAGAGAGCAGGTCCAGTTGTGCGTTTGTGACACTTTTTTCGTGTGTGACACAGTGAGTCTCAGAAACTTTGTCGTTGTAAGGGGAAAAAAAATGATGATGAATGATCCTTGAAGTCGTCACACTTGTACTGTAGAATAGTACTTACCAGAACTGCAGTAATCACAGTATAGTGTTTTGGGGCGAATGAGCCCGACTGGGCCGCAGCCTACCGTGGTGTACAGTACACATGTTGTCCCTGTGTTGATTGTGGGAGCCTTCTGCAGGGTGGTGGTGGTGGGGGTGGAGGTGGAGGTGGAGGTGGGGGGGGTCCTGGAAGCAGCAGGCCCGGGCTCACAGCTCCTCTTTTATTCTGGGCCTCTCTCTTTGCTCTGACAGATCCGAGCTGATATCAGATTGATGGGCCCGTTTGATTGAAGTCTCTTTGTCGTGCTAATGTCACGGCGAGTGATGGATGAGGCGCGTGCGCGCGTCGATGCGGACGCGCGCGCGCAAAGTCCACTCCTGAATCGAACCCCCCCCCCTCTCTCTCCTCCTCCTCCTCCACACACACACACACACACACACACACACAGACGTCACCGGCTCGCAAACTTTTGGCCTCCGGTCACCACAGGCGACGCGAGCACGATGAGTCACGTGACCTGCAGCAGAGGTAAGAAAAGAAGAGAGAGAGAGAGAGAGAGAGAGAGAGAGAGAGGAGGAAGGAGAAGGCAGAATGGAGGAGCACTGCGTTTAACCTGAGCGGAGGTGAGGAGGTGACGTGACTCCGTTCTGTCTTCTCGCGGTAATTCCCACTGTCACAGATGAGTCTTTTTGAGACGCACCGTGAGTTGACAGGGCCCTACACACACACACACACACACACACACACACACACACACACACACACACACACACACACACACACACACACACACACACACACTGCTCGGGGACGCGCAGCCTCCACTCTTGTTGTTTTCCTCCACGCTGGAAGTTTCACATCATTTTGACTTTTTTTCGTTCACTTCGATATATTAAAAAAAAATCCAGTTTTTATTTTTTCTCTTCCGGGAGTTTTATTCGTTTCCCCCTCGTGATTGTAATTTCCGTTCCGCTGCTTTTTCTTCCAGCTCGTGACTGAGCAGATGGGGTTTTCCGGGCGTTGATGCTCCTCCAGCTGGTTCGTGTTCGGCTCCTCTCCGGGTTCCCGCTCCGCTCAGACCGTCCCCCGTGTCTGCATGGACAACATGAACTCCTTCGTGGAATACTCCATCTGTAACAGACCGGCCACGGGCGCCTACCCTGCGCCCAAATCCGGGCCCCACCATCATCTGCACCATCACCACCACCACCACCACCACCCTCTGGACCAGCACCAGAGCTTCCCGGTGACGCCCGGGGGCTTCCACGCGGGAGCCACCGGCTCCCTGTCGCCCGTTAACGCGACGAGAGGTGACGGTTACGCCGGTTACGGTGGCGCCGGAGCCGGTGGGGCGAGCCAGCATCATCAGCAACGTCCGCATCCTCATCCTCATCCTCATCATCATCACGAGCAGCAGCAGCAGCAGCAGCAGCAGCAGCAGACGCACAACGGCTACCATCATCATCCTCACCTCCCCCAGACCCAGAGCCTGCAGAGCGGATTATTGCATCCTTATAATAACGGGAGTACCGAGAACACCGGGGCCTACGGGGGCCAGGCGTGCGCCACGAACTCGGAGTATGCCCCCCCCAACACGGTCCACCCTCAGTACTTCATGGAGGAGTCCGTGGCCTCCACCTACTATCATCAATCAACGTTCCCCAGCTCGGCCCCCAGCGTCGGCCCCGGCTACGGGGCCTTGGCGGGGGCCTACTGCGGGCCTCAGGGCGCTCTGGCTGGGCCGCAGTACCCGCAGCAGCTCGGCGGGGGTCTGGACGCAGCCAGCTACCTGGGGCTCCCGCACGGGGGAGGATACGGGGAGCTGCCGGTCGCTCAGGACCGAGACAGGGGGGACGAGGAGGGCCCGCAGGCCGGGCAGGGGCAGACCTTCGACTGGATGAAGGTGAAGAGGAACCCGCCTAAGACAGGTAAGAGCGGTGCCGGAGGTTTGTGGGCCTGAAATGTTCGGACTGCACCTTTAATAACGGAAGCCTATTCGTCATCATAGCTGTCACGGGGAAATGTCGTTTATTCTAAAATGTACTGCGACTAAAAAGAAAACACAGATTATAACAGCAACACCACGGATTAATTTATTTATGTGGAAACAACGCTGATAAACGACGACTTTCATTTAGTCTTTTCTCATTTTCAACTTCTCCTCCAGGCCTCTTTATTTCCATTCTTACAATTCGTTTTCCTCTAAACGATTAAAACAAATTAATGGTAATAAATTCACATTTTTATTTTTATTGTAATTAACAATAATATATATATATTTTTACGCTACAGAAAATAAAACCTATTATTATTTTAAACTGGAATACGCATCGTTGGCCTCCATCCAGGGGAAATGGTGGTTTCGTTTTAATATAGTTTAATACAATTTATTACACGGTTAGTCCATAAGTCTGATGGAACATTTTGTAAATAAGATTTTAAAAAAATAAATAAATAAGCAAAAACAACTTTTATTTTTCTCATTACGACGTGAACGTCACCGGTCACATTTCGGTGTGTTTTCAGGACTTAGTCAGTACCAGTGTGTTTGGACAGATCGGTCGACCTGAGTCAACACGGCTCTCTCTGTTTTAATGGATGTAACAGACGGGTTATTTCGCCCTGGGAAGTCGGTCCTGGTCTGTTATCTTTGAACCCCCCCCCCACCCCACCCTCCACCCCCTCCACCTCCTCCACCTCCTCCATTTTCCCCCACTGTTCCCATTGTGAGTTGTTGGTCTGGAGATAACTTCAGCGCAGATAATGAAACACACGTTGTTCCAGCTTCTTCTTCTTTTTTTTTTTTAAATAAGCTCCTTAAAAATCATGAAAATTAATAATAATGAACTAAAAAAACACGAAACTAGAAACGGGACCAGTCTATTTCCTGCTTTTCTAATCAACAGGAACGGTCGTTTCAAAATAAGAGCCTCTTCTGTGGACATATGTTTTATTTTGTAATCACCTCGCATTAATAACTGTGCCCCCCAGTCAAAGTGGCGGACTTCGGCCTCGCGGGCGCCCACAACAACGCCATGCGCACCAACTTCAGCACGCGGCAGCTGACGGAGCTGGAGAAGGAGTTCCACTTCAGCAAGTACCTGACGCGCGCGCGGCGCGTGGAGATCGCCGCCACGCTCGAGCTCAACGAGACCCAGGTGAAGATCTGGTTCCAGAACCGGCGCATGAAGCAGAAGAAGCGAGAGCGGGAGGGCGCCTCCGCCACGGCCCGCTCCTCCTCCTCCTCCTCCTCCTCCTCTTCCTCTTCCGGTACCGGCTTCAACAAGGACCTGGAGGACACCGATCAGTCCTCCGCGTCCACGTCACCGGGCGCGTCCCCGAGCTCCGAGACGTAGCCAGCGAGCTCACCGGCGGCCCAGCGTGTGTTCCCCCTCCGCTGTGCCCTGATCTCCTACATGTCCCAGAAGTCCCTGCGACAACCCCCACTCCTCCACCTGGACCTTTTACGTTCTGACGTCAGAGAGTAGTTG
>JAFBJZ010000325.1:52500-55000 GCA_016785225.1 Psettodes erumei | reverse complement strand
CAAAGTGTTTACAGATTCATTGTTTACTCATTTACATATTTACATCTGCACGTTCACAACAGCTGCTTGTTGAATGTGCCTCTGGTTCAGGCTCAGTACCATCTGGCCTCTGATTGGTTCGTTGAGTCACATGTGAGCGGGAAGCAGGAAGTGTTTTTGTCAGGAAAGGCAACCAAACCGTAAAGGCTGCCGGACGGAGCGTGACGTTGTTTTTCTTATTGTTTTAAATGGAGCTTTCTGCAGGACCGGTTTGGTTTGAGAGTCCAACTGGAACCGGACCAGTACCACAGTGAAAAGACGGGTCTCCAGTGTACCACTATACATTAAACCAACAGGATATTTATAAAAAGTTATCTGTGGTGAAAAAAATAAAAACATGGCGGTCATTAGAAATGAATCAGGAGGAAACATGGCCGCTCTGTCGGCGCTCTTCATCCTGATTTGTCGCCGTGATGTTGTCACGTCGTGACCGGCTCACTCAGGTGTATGGACGCCACCTGTTTGTCTCCGTCCCCGTCCTGTTTCCTGAAGGACGCACGATGAGGTCACGGCTGAACGTTAGCATCAATCAGCCGACGGGGGGGGGAAACGCTCGCCGTTACGAGCGCCGGCGTTGCCAGGTGAGTCGACTTCATCCTGCCTTTATGGCCACAGTGCAGCCGTGGACGGTGACATTATTGTTGGTCGGTGAGTTGTAGGGTTGCCAGGTTTGGCGCTCGTCATTCCCCTTTTATGGCTCCTGGCGACACATGACTGAGGTCCTTCGTCATCTCCCTCCGTATCCTCATCGTTGCCAGGTCAGTTTTAAGGTTGCCAGTTTACAGTTCTTTGTGAATCACCACGGCGCTCCTCATTCTGTCATCTCCGGCCCTAAAGTTGCCAGTTTGGACTCCTTAACCTCAACATTTATCGCCGTACACTGTCTGACTTCTCGTTTGTCTCTGAAGCCGCGGGGTTAATCACCAGGTTTGCAGTCGTCCATCGTCCGTTTATGGCGCCCTGTGACTGAGGTCTGTCTTTAGTTTGTGTTCCTCCTCACTGTTCTCACTGACAGCGGTGACGTTTACATCGCCGCGTCTTAAACTATGGTTCGGGGACGCAAGAAGGGTCATGGCTGCTGATTCAGCACGGTCCCATTTCCTTTATTCAGAACTCGAAGGTGGAGGTCAACGATCCAGGTGCGGTCGGTACCCGAAGAAACGGACTTAACCCTCTGTCAGTTTGTTCTGGACATAAATTTGACTGAAAAAAAACCACGGGGACGAAGTCTGTCACCGCCACAGTAGTAAAAAAATACTAAATAAATACTGTAACAGTATCACAACATATGATGAGCCACGTCGTCCATCTATAGAGTCTATCCTCCTATTCACGATCTCATTTGCACCTACTGCCGGTTCAGATTCCACTTAACTTAAAAGTTTCTGGACTGTGGTAGGAACCTGGAGAACCCAGAGGAACCGAGACAGGCCCAAGAAGAACTCTTCAGAGAAAAGGCCTCGGGCCGGCTGGCATGCGGGTTCGAGGACCCAGACGCAACAGCGCTAACCACCTCTTGACCGCTGTCCTGTGAATACACACGTAGCACCACGCCAGCTCATCGAATAAACGCTACTTCTGCAACCGTACACAACCCAGAGGCCGCTGACAACGCCGCGCAACGATCTGGCTGTTGGTGCGGGAGGTGAAAGCTTGTCTGTCAGTCCATGTGTGTCTGGAGGAGAAGAAGGAGGAGAAGAAGAAGACGAAGCCCTCAGTGATGCTGTGGGTCTCCAGAGCTTGTAGAGATTCTGACGTTTGACAGTGAGAATCTGCAGCCAACGAAAAAAAAGAGGGAGAGAAAAAAGACAAAATGCTGATTTCTAAAAAGAGGAATGTTCAATCTACAACAGTTCAAACATGTGACAGGCTTTTCTTAGCCTGACACACTGTCCTGACAGTATCACCACCACCCTCCCTCTGTAGGTGTGTGTGTGTGTGTGTGTGTACAGAGATAGCCCAGTTCCTCGGGGTCAGGTTTCGTTGACCTGCGTCGACATTTCTTGAGGTCGCCGCGAGGTTGGGCCAAGAGATTCTTGACATTTCTTTCTACAACACCTGACCCGGCACGTAACCACTACCGAGTGTGTGTGCGTGTGTGTGTGCGCGCGCGGGGGGGGGGTCAGCGTGTTAGAGGTTGCAGGGAGGACATGCAGAGGTGACGCCGCATCTTGTCTGCAGCACGGCATGGTGGGAAATCTGAGAACGGAGGAGAGAGAGAGAGAGTCCGCCTGTCATCGTGTGGGATACCTGAGACAGGAGTGAGAGGAGGGAACGCGGTGATGTTGTTCTGTATTTTTCTCAAACTGCCAGGAGGAAACGGCGACGTGGCCCTTTTTTTCAGCAGCAGATTAATCCACATTTGATGCTCTAGTGAGCTTTTCTGGCAGCGGGACAGTGCATGTGGGACCCAGCTAAAATAAGCCACAGGGTGTGTGTTCATGGAAGTGGGGAAACATGT
>JAFBJZ010000325.1:40000-45000 GCA_016785225.1 Psettodes erumei | reverse complement strand
TCCAAATACGGCAACAGAACATCATGTGTGATAATAAATGGAAGTCAGTGCAGCGTCCTAACAAGGGTAGCTGTGTGTGTGTGTGTGTGTGTGTGTGTGTGTGTGTGTGTGTGTGTGTGTGTGTGTGTGTGTGTGTGTGTGTGTGTGTGTGTGCGTGCGTGCGTGTGTGTGTGGTCTCACAGTGTCGGGGCGTTGGCAACCAGGTGTAAAACGTTGCTTCCCTGGCGACAGCGGAACCAGGAGCAGACAAACACTGAGCTCGGCCTATCAGAGGCCAGGCCCGGTCCTGGTTCCGACCCGCCCCGCATCTCAGGAAGTTCTGCTGCGTCAGCAAATAGTCCTGCTTCATCGGAACCAAACCTCGCTGCCACAAGTGGTCAGCTGTGTGTGTGTGTGTGTGTGTGTGTGTGTGTGTGTGTGTGTGTGTTCTGTCGGGCTCTGGATCTTCGGAGGCGGACCTGGTCCGTGTGACTCACAGCCGTGGAATTGGGTGTGGCGCTGCTAACACAACCAGCCAGGTGTGTTTGACTGTGCGGTTACCTGCCCCTCCTCTGTTTCATCACACCTGACCTGTCACCTGACCCGTCACCTGACCCCCCCCAAACTGCATCGTACTGGAGATCAATAATAATAATCCATAAATCTGATCCAGGTTCGTGTGAGTTGTGTTTTTAACATGAATGAAAATCTGGAAAAATCTCTTAATTTACAGACAGAGTCTTTAATCTCCATCATCCCTGTTTGCGTATCAATAAATTAGAATATTGATTAAAAAAAGTTCATTTTCTTCATAATTTAATTAAAAACTTCATATTTTATTTTCATTAAAGTTTTTATGGTTTGAGTTGTGATGATGAAAAATCATAAATCCGGTGTCACATGACCAGAATATTTGCTCAGATCAGTAAAAAAAGGATTTGCAGTACTGACACTTCATGTACTCACTCAGTACTTTGTTCCTTTACCACCAGTTACTGCGTCGACTACTCTTAAAGTACTGATTGTGAGTTACTGTTTCCAGATGCAGTAGTGTGTCAATTTTATTCTGAAAAAAGTCACACACACACCGTGAACGAGGGAGGTCTGTGATGGGTCCTGGTTCTGGTTCTGGTCCTGGTCCTGGTCCTGGTTCTGGTTCTGGTTCTGGTCTCATGCTGAAACTCTGGGATTGTTTGGACTCGGGTGAGAAAGAAAGAAACCCTGTTTTTTTTCTCTTTATCTGTTTCTCTCTTTAATGTGTTCTCCTCCTTCTCCCCTTCTTCTTCTCCTCCTCTCTTCTCCTCCTCTCTACTTCTTCTTCTTCTTCTCCTCCTCCTCCTCTCTACTTCTTCTTCTTCTCCTCCTCCTCCTCTCTCTCTTCTTCTTCTCCTCCTCCTCCTCCTCCTCCTCCTCCTCTTCTCCTCCTCCTCCTCGTCTCTTCTTCTCGTCCTCCTTCTCCTCTTCTTCCTCTCCTCCTCCTCCTCCTCTTCTTCTTCTCTCCTCCTCCTCCTCCTCTTCTTCTCCTCCTCCTCCTCTCTACGTCTTCTTCTTCTCGTCCTCCTTCTCCCCTTCTTCCTCTCCTCCTCCTCCTCCTCCTCTCTTCTCCTCCTCCTCCTCCTCCTCTTCTTCTTCTCCTCCCCCTCCTCCTCTCTTCTCCTCCTCCTCCTCCTCTCTTCTTCTGCCAGTGAAAACATGACATATTTCACTTTAACATAGAGAGACTCATTCATAGAAACTTGGCAGCTCTCTCCCTCCATCCCTCTTTCACCCCCCCAACAACGCCGCCGTTTACGTGGCGTCGGACACACACACACACACACACACACACACACACACACAGACACGCTGTTTTTTGATGCGTCAGCGGCGCCGGAGGCGTCGATCCAAATCCTCCTCGCCTGATGTGGCGGCGAAATGAAATCCACGGCGCTT
This sequence comes from Psettodes erumei, assembly GCA_016785225.1. Taxonomy (NCBI): domain Eukaryota; kingdom Metazoa; phylum Chordata; class Actinopteri; order Pleuronectiformes; family Psettodidae; genus Psettodes; species Psettodes erumei. Next base: position 43,089 of record JAFBJZ010000325.1, on the reverse strand, counting down.
CCGCAAACCCAGCGACGTTCGGCGGCGCCCTCGTGCGTAGAAGAAGAAGAAACGGCGGCGACCCATTCGTTCGTTCGGCCCAACAATCCTGCCCGTCCCCGGCAGGAAAGTGGGAGGAAACAGGAAGTGGCGTGATTAAAAACTGATCTGAGCGTTTTTTTCTTTACGCCTCACTTCTTGAGGTCATGATGAAGAGCTGCCGTCATCCTTCCAGCCGGTCAACCAGACAGACACACAAACAAACACACACACAAACACACAAACACACAAACAAACAAACAAACACACAAAGCACAACGAGCGAGCGCAGACAAACGTAAGTTAAAAACGATCGTGTAACTGCGGCGCCAAACGACTCGTGACCTCGCCGCGACCCCCCGGCGATGTCACCGCGAGATGAAAAAGGCCTGGCCACGCCCACTTTTGACCCGCGGTCCTATCGGGGAGGTCGGTTTGTCGTCGCCGGCAGCTCTTTGATCCCACATCCTCTCTGCTGCGCTTCCTCCCCCCCATCCCCCGGTCGCCGTGGGAACGGTCCCCACCCCGACCCGTGACCTCGTCCACACCTGGCCTGTGAGCTCACGACATCCCGGGCGCTTTGATCGCGTTTCTGATGAGTCATGTGACCCCGCCCTTCGCCTCGGGGGCGGGAACCCAGCCCCTGGCAGGTGTGTGTGTGTTTTGGCGCAGGTCGTTGCCGTGGCGACAACGCGGCGGTTCTCATTTACGTTTCCTTTTGATCTGCTGGGAACAGAACACACACGCACACACACGTGTTGCTACGCTTGAGTGTGTTTGTATAACCGTATGTACATAAGTGTGTGTGTGTGTGTGTGTGTGTGTGTGTGTGCCAACAGGGCGGTGTCTGTCAAACGGGATTATGGCGTCGCCCATGTATGGATGTGTACGTGTCGCGGCGGCGCCCCTCCCTTCGCCAACCTGTCGCCGCACGAACGCCAAACGAGCCGACCAATGGGAGCGCGCGCCGCTTCCCCCCCCCCCCCCCCTTCTCTGATTTACATCGTTCTTCAGGGAGGGAGGGGCGATGGCCAATCACGTGCCCCCCCACCCCCCCACCCCCACCCAGCTCCTCGCTCTCCTCTAGCTCGTCCCAACACTGCCCCCTGGTGTCGGACTGCACCTCCTCCTCCTCCTCCTCCTCCTCCTTCCTCTCTTCTTTTTGTGTCGCTCGCCCTCTGATGTTTGTCATCACCTGTGTCTTTGTTGTTGTCGTACTTCTCTCCTCCTCCTCCTCTCATTATCTGCCCCCCCCCCCACCCAAACAGTTTTTCCTCCACTTTCTTTGTGTGCTGCACCTTCACCTCCTCCCGTCCCTCCTTCCTCTCCTCTCAGAGGTCACGGCGAGGTCGGAGTTCGGAGGGAGTTCGCCGTCTCTTCCTCTCAGCCAATGACCGATCACTTCCTTTTTAGGCCGGAGAGACAAACGAAGGGTGTGTGTGTGTGTGTGTGTGTGTGTTACAAAACGGTGTCTCTATAAAGTGTAAATACGTTTTCCTGTTCAGAGGCATTGTGGGTGTTCTTTTTTTTTTTTTCTTCTTCTTAACGAACGGAGCGCTTCATTTGTGAATGCCGACGGACTCGCGTGGAGCCGGTCGGGCGGAGAGACGAGCGTCCAGAACCGCAGGTCCGACTCGACTCCTTATTCTGGTTCAGATGTAAATTACGTCAGTTTGAAGTGGGACGTGTTGTGTTTCCTCTTTACATCGATTAAAAAATACGACTCCAGCTGCATTCATGTTGTTGACTGGACGCAGGGCAGGTGTGTGTGTGTGTGTGTGTGTGTGTGTGTGTGAGAGAGAGAGAGAAAAATAAAAAGAAATATAATAAATAAATAAAATATTGTGTGTCTTAAGGACAACTACAGAAACAACAATAAATGAAAGACAAAAATAGAAGAATTAAAAACTAAAATCTGAATATTTGATTTGTCGTTCTATTAAAGACAGTAAATATGGAAATTGGATTTTAATTTGAATATTCGAGTCGAGTCGTCATTTTAAAGTCCTTTATTATTTCACCGTCGTCACATTTTGTGTTTTCATGTCGTCATTTGTTGTTCAGTTTATTCTCGCGCATCCTCGTGGAGCTGCATGTTGTGTGTGTGTGTGTGTTGTGTGTGTGTGTGTGTGTGTGTGTGTGTGTGTGTGTGTGTTGTGTGTGTGCGACGACAGACCCCCGGTGACCTCCTGACGACCCAGTCGCCGGTTCAAGTTCAGTGCAGGAGTTCACAGCGCGTTCATTGTGCGTGTGTGTTTGTGTATCACCACAAAAAGAATTGTTTGCTACACACACATAAATTATAGGATTAAAATAATGTGCTGTTTCTTGTAGTAATCAGATTATGACAAAGATGTGAATAAAATATACACCGAGGATGAAAAGACGTTTTCTAAAAAATTTAATTTATAATAGAAATGATTTTAAAAGAAAGAGCAAGAAAACACAAGAAAAAAATTAAAATAATATTTTTATTAAATGTATTTAGAGGAATAAACAGAAAATTCTTCCAGTCATAATAACTAAAACACTTTGAGTATTTATTATAAATCTAAAAAAAGGCCACAAATACAAAGATGGGATTAATTCAGCATCAGATTCTGGATAATAATGCTTCACAAAAATATATTTTTTTTTGTATTATTATGGAAACATTCAAACAAACATTTTCCTAAAATCTCAGGTCAAGTTTTTGTGATTAGATTTAAAATAATTACTGTCAATTTTTATAATTATTGTTATTTCTTTAAAACATCATTCACATCCCAAACTAAAATACTTAAAAAAATAATAAATACACAATAAAATAATAAAAAAAAACCGCACATGCACAGTAATTACAAATGTGTTGTCGGGGTAAAACTAAGAAGGATTAATATTTCAATAATGGCAGCAACTAATGCAAAAATAATTAGATTATAAAAGATTATAGAGAAGATGAAACTCTTAATTATTAATAATAATCCAGTAAAGTGTATGGGTTCAATCCCTTTAACATTTCTTGTTTAAACGTCTATTATGTATAAAAAAAAATCCTTAATGTAGTTAAACAGGTTTTTTATGTGACTGTA
>JAFBJZ010000325.1:22500-35000 GCA_016785225.1 Psettodes erumei | reverse complement strand
TGTGTGTGTGTGTGTGTGTGTGGGTGGGGGGGAGACCCAGGAGCAGGTGAGGACAATGGAGGGAGCGGGACACACGGGGACAGGAACTGAGACGACGAGACTTTCAAAGTAAAACAGGAAACGCTCCCACGTTCCGGTGTTTCGTTGATCCGGATCAGTACCAGGATCCAGGCAGGACCCGGATTACGGCGGCGCCGATCTGAGCCGTGTCTGTGCTGCATTTCCCGACGGGTTGTCGTGTTCTGGACCCAGGAGGACGGTGACTCTGGTCCAATGACCCGGTCCGGACGCAGCGTTCTTTTTAAATTACTCGTGTATTGATCAGAATCATTAATCCGGTTCTGGTCCGCGCCCGCCGGCGTGGAGCGGGCGATCGAGCGGGCGATCGAGGGGGGAAGAAGCGGAGCGGGTTGAAAAGTTCAGCCCGGCTCCCTGCGGCCGATCGGCAGCTGGTTCTGACACGTCGTCTTCATCATACGTTCGTCGACTCGCTCGCTCTGTTTTCATTTTGCTCTGGCTCCACCCCGCCTCTCTCTCTCTCTCTCTCTCTCCCCATTCACCTTTCTTACTTCTCTTACACACACACACACACACACACACACACACACACACACTCTCTCTCTCGCTTCCATCTGTGCAGCAGATTAAAAGGAGCTGGAGCCCATTAAACACACATCACCTTCACACCGCCGCGCGTCGCCGTGTTCATGCGTACGCCCTGTTTTATGTGTGTGTGTGTGTGTGTGTGTGTGTGTGAGAGATGACGGCGTAGCAATCGGAGACTGGTTCATCAGGAGGTCAGACGTGCGCGCGCACACACACACACACACACACACACACACGCAGCGAGGCGGCTGCAGAGAGATGGATGGCAGCCTTAGGCTCCCCGCTGCTTTGGTAGGGAAATATATGGAGCTGGGGTAACCGTGGCAACGCACGCACGGCAACGCATAGCAACCACGCATACGCAGCGCCGCACACGCCGCTCTTCGTCAGCGGGATGCTTGCGTGTCCGGACCCCGCGCGCCCTCGAAGGTTTTGGAACGCCCCCCCACCACCACCACAAAAAGAAGTTGGACGCGGCCCCTCTGCAGAGGGAAGGTGTCGGGTGGAGTGATCGATGGCGTGCTGTCGGACCGTCCGACGAGAACCAGGAGGTTCTGTGGAGAACGTGACGTCACGTGACGAGCAGTCGGGTCACGTGACACCCCCCACACACACACACACACACACACACACACACTCACTCGTTCATGCGCGCACACATCGGCAGTTATCAAACGCCGTATGAGGTCGTCGTGATGACACAGGGTTGTGCGATTCCTCGACGACTCTCTCCGCCGGCGCGCGACCTCTCGTCGACCCCGTGCGCGACCGCAGCTCGACCTCTGACCTCTGACACCCCCCCCCGCGTCTGGCCGTGCGTGTGTGCGTGCGCGGTTAAATGAGGCTCTCCCGACGCGAGCATGTGTTTGGCGTGTGCGACGCGTTGAACGCGGCCCCGCTTCCTGTCCAACATCTGCACCGCATAAACACCCTGACATGTGTGTGTGCGCGTCTGCAGCCTTTGATTGTGTGTGTGGGTATACACAGGGCCTTAGTGTGGATTACTGCCCATACATCATCCTGTACGTGTGCGATTGTGTGTCTGCGGCGTGTGTGTGTGTGTGTGTGTGTGCGTTTCCCTTTAACGTTTTTTATTTTCCTCGTGTGTAACATCACACGTCTCTTCTACTACTACTGTAAAACCCTGCGTGTTCCCGTCGATCGAACCCGAGTCTACCGAATGTGTGTGTGTCTGTGTGTGTGTGTGTGTGTGTGTGTGTGTGTATGTGTATGGTATGTCTCTTTTGTGTGTGTGTGTGTGTGTGTGTGTGATTCACTTATCCTCTCCTTCAACATTCCTGCTGAGCAGAGCAGAGGTCACTGCCAGGACAAGTCGCTGTGTGTGTGTGTGTGTGTGTGTGTGTGTGTGTGTGTGTGTGTGTGTGTGTGTGTGTGTGTGTGTGTCTGTGTGTGTCTGTGCAGGGCCTCCTCTGTCCAGGATGAAGGATGAAGGGAGGGAGGTGAAGGAGAGGTGAGAGGGTGCCAGGAAGGAGGTCAAGCTGCGGTCAAATACAAACGCCACCTCCCCCTCCTCTTCCTCCCCCTCCTCCTCTTCCTCCTCCTCCTCCTCCTCGCTGCCCCGCTTGTGTTTTCGCCTCTTTCTCCTCTTCCTCTTCACTCCGTCTTGCCCTCCTCTTCCTCTCGCTGTCCTCCTCACATCCGTTTGGTTTTACTCCCTCCTTTTCCTCCTTTCCCTCTTCCTTCTGTTTTCTTTGTTTTGTTTGTTTGTTTATTTGTTTGTTTGTTTCCTGACTCTTCTTCCCTGCATGTCCTAACACACACACACACACACACACACACACACCATCACCCAGAATGTGACCCTGAGCAGTAATGGACAAAAAATGAGAGTGACCTTTGACCCTCTCCTCCCTCCCTCCCTTCTTTCTCTCCCTCTGTCCTCCCCCTACAGTACACTCACTCCTTCTCCCCCGGGTCTTTCCCTCTTTTTCCATTCACTTCCTTTATTATCTCTCCTCTGTCGTCCTTTCTTTGGAATAATATCATTGGCAATATTTTATATTAATGTATTATATTCATGTATTTCTGTGTAGTATACATGCACAGTATACTGTGCACAAATATATGTATAATATATATAATTTATGTAATATTCATTTTGAGGTAATTTGTCTTGTTTAAATCTGGTTTTGATTATTTTTTTTAATTGATTTTATATTTAATCTGACATTATAATATTAAGGGTTAGTGTTGCTTTAAAATAATCCAGGCAGTTTCCCCTCAACACGATCCACACAGATTAAATTTGCATCATGTTTACATTTATAGGAATTATAGGAAAATGTATGTGGATTAAGTCCCAGTTCATCCTGTTACATCAAAATTACAATTAATAAATCACAGAGATTTGTACAAATAAAAGACCCAGTTAATTTTAAAAAATTTAATACATTTTTGAAAAAAAAAAAATCTGTTGTGGGTGTTGTCAGATTAATTTATTCCATAATTATCATCTGTGCTGACGCATTAATGCCCAAAACAAGATTAAAAATAATTCCGTCCCATGTTGTCGTCTGAATTAAAAATATTACAGACTATTTTCTTAATTTCAGGATCAAACCTCGGAGTTTAGAGCAGAAACAGGAAGAGTGATGATTCCCACGAGCTCCGGTTTAACACGTTTTACTTTGTGAACACAGTTTTATTTTCTCACGTCTTTTATTTCACAGAAAGACTGAAATTAATTTCATATCATTTAGTTAAAACCTTAAAAAAAAAAAAAAAAAAACAGATAATTATAGTTTGGAGTTTTTAGAATTTGTTCAGAACTCATTAGATTAGAAAATATCAAATAAACAACAAATTAACAAATAAAATAATGTTTTACATTAATAGCAACAAGTGTGTATTTTAAAAAGGTCTTCTCATTTTTTTAAGTATTATATATATTATATATATTTAGTCAAACACACACGGAGGCTCGGCCCTCGTTACCTTGCGCCACCTGCTGGTTGAAAACTGAACAAACCTTTGTCTTCGTGTTTTCACTCTCGCCTCGAGTCCGTCGGCTCCGTGACCCAGAGACACTTCAGCAGTAAACAGTAACAAGTATGAGGGGTCAGGGGTCAGGGGTCAGAGGTCAGAGGTGAAGTGAGCTGCGAGGAGCTGGAGGTGATCCTGTTGGTTTTCACTGAGTGGAGGGAACACACAACTTTAATTTACAATAAACATGTATTCAATAATAATAATAATAACAATAATAATAATAATTCACAAAATAAAATAAAATCACCAATAATACCACCATTAAAAATATTCAATTACAAGTAAAAGTTCTGCAAATAGAAATAAAAATCTGACCTCTTAAGAACTAAATGTTAATAGAGTATTAATTAATATTCATGAGAATTAATTGAGATAATATTAAATTAATTTATGGGGCAGTTTATTCAACAATTCATCATATTTCACAAACTCCTGGGTTTGGTTTAAGAATTATTCTATAATACATTTACCTCAGGCAGAGCACAAAAGTAAATTTAACCTCTTTACATTATCATGACTAATAATTAATATTATTAGTATGAAAATATAAATATAATAGAGTTTTATTGTCTGATCCCCCTGTTTGTTTTATTTTGTCTCAACATGTTTGAATGTTTCTGCTTTTAGGTAAAAAAATAAATGTTGTGTTTCTCCATGACAGTTTGTTCAGAGAAAAAATTACACATTATAAAATAAAACATCACAATTTATAAACTCGTGTTAAAAAATAAAATGTTTAAATTAATTTACTACCACGATGAAAAAGCTCAATAACAGAAAACACGTGTGTGTGTGTGTGTGTGTGTGAGAGACACCTTCATTTAAACGCACTTAAATTACATGTTAATGTTGTGTTACTGTAGATTAATGCTCCTGTGTGGACTGTTTGGGTCGGGGGGCCGGTTCCGGTCGCTGAACAGAACCGTTCCACTCGCTGCTGCAGAACGTTTGAACCGTTAACGACGCGACGCTGGGCGGTCGGGATCCAGCTCCGGCTCCGGCCCGGCTGCGTTCACCGTTCGGTTCTGACTGGTCGAAAGTGTGAGCTCCAAAGAGCCTGTGTGTGTGTGTGTGTGTGTGTGTGTGTGTGTGTGTGTGTGTGTGTGTGTTCCAGATCCAGATGTTTGCGTCCTCAGCCCTCACCTTCACTTTACAGAGACGGCGTCCCTCAAACTTCGGACTCCTCTCTCTCTTTCCCAGAACTCCGGGCCGAGCCGGAGCGCCGACCCGCGGTCCCGCGCCGTCGGACCGTCCCGACCAGGTCTTTCTGTCTGCCCCCCCCCATGTTGGACGGAGTCTGTCTGCTGCGCTCGGTTCCACCGTGATCGATATTGCAGAGACGCTCTGGCACATTCATCACAGCAGAGCTCATTAGGACGGGGCCCGCCCCCCACACACACACACACACACACACACACGCACACAACCCCCCCCACAACACAACACAACACAACACCCCTACTAATTAGTTCGGTTCGTCTTCCATGTCCCATCTCTGCGTCTCTAACTCTGCGCTTCGTCCTGCAGCTCTGTCAGAGCGCTAAATCAAAAGTTAGGTGAGCGCACACACACATAGATGCACGCACACACAGACACACACACAGACAGACACACACGCACACACAGACAGACACACACGCACACGGGGAGAGAGAAGAGATTGTTGTACGTTTGTTACAAACAATAGGCTGCGTTATAGACGTTTGATGGTGTGTGTGTGTGTTTGTGGAAGAAATCTGTGCAGCACATACACATACACACCAGACACACAACACGCGCACACACACACACCTCACGCGCGTTCCCGTGCGGAGGTGACGTGGTCGCGCGGCGACACCTGCTGTCCGACGGCCGAACTGCGGCGCGTCCGATCCGCTCCTGTTACGTAACGCGAGACGAACGCACACGCGGTTCAGACAATAACGTTCGCACGCAACTGCGACACGCACGATGTGCGATTAGGGCCGAGCGTGTCATCGTTAGTGAGCGGGGGGGGGCGGCTGATCTGGACCCTGTGACCCGGCTGCAGGGCACAGCTGGGTCACTGGGTCAGAGGTCAAGAGGTCAGACAGGACACAGACAGAGAGCGGCAGACGTGTGATTATAATTATTATTATTATAACACTCCTGTCATTATCTTCTGTACTGTACCCGAGTACAATTTCGAGGTACTTGTACTGCAGAGTATGTATCTGCAGTAGCACGCGTCTCCTGGAGCCTGACCCCCGTCTGACCCCAGGAAGCGAGGGCGAGAGGTCGCGAGGTCGGCGAGTGAGCGAGACCAGCTCGGCCTCTTCTCTCTTTCTCTCTCTCTCTTGTCGGGTCGGACCCATTTGTTTACTTCCTGTCTCCCGCAGCAGCCGTCGCCATGACGACGGGTCCAGCCCCGACCTCTTCGTGACCTCGGCGGTGTCTCTCCCCCCCTCCACCCCCCAGGGGTGAATTTCAGGTTGCGGGTCACGGAGAGGTCACGCACACACACGGACTCCAACACGTTTGTGTTTTAATAATTTAATCAATGAATAACCTTTTATTTTTTTATTAACGCTCCACTTCCTGTTCACACCACACGTCTCCTCCTTTGAGTTGTGTCCATCTTTTGCGTGTGTTGTCGTTTACCACTGGTTGTGTTCCTCTGTGAATACTGTAATAATAATAATAATAATAATCACGAATGTGAACTCCGGCCTGGAATAATCTGAACCGACGAACTTCCGGATCCGCTCGTCTGCCGTCTCCCAGGTCGTTGCCATGGAAACCCAGTCTTTCTGACTGCGTCACGCCCGAGTTTCACCTTCAGAGGACGCACAGACACACACACAGTCCAGGACCAGAGCGTGTGTGTGTGTGTGTGTGTGTGTGTGTGCGTGTGTGTGTGTGTGGCTTCAGGGCTGGGCGGTGCAGAGGTCTGAGAGCCCTGATTGAATTTGCGGGCCGATGGCTTCGCCCCGCTGCTCGTCTGCTGCGCCACGTTATCGGACCCGAGACGTCGCCACGCCGCGAGTTGGAGTCCCGCGCCGGGCCTCGGGCCCTGACCCCCCCCTCCCACACACACACACACACACACACACACACGTAGATTTCCCACCGTGCGTCTGGAGTCGTCACATGACGACAAGTAATTGCAGTTGGCTTTACTGCTTTTTAAACGGCGTTAAAACCTGACAGGCGTCCCGTCACGCCGTCCTTTAGCATCGATCCGACCAATCAGCTGCTCCGTGTAGCCTCGGGCTGAGACGCTTCTGTGCATGTGAACAGGAAACAGGAAGTAGCAGAAGGCGCATTTTAAAAGTTTCCGACTGACGCGGAAGTGTCAGTTTCGGCCGAGGAAAACCATCCCGCCCCGTGACAGGAAGTGACATCACAGCCATCGCTTCTCGCTCACCTGCGTTTCGGGACATAAAAGGAAGTTCGTTAGAAGCCGAGCGATCCGGTCGGCCCCTGACCCGGCCCGGTGACCTCTGATGTCACACACCGACCGCCGTCACATGACGGATCACACGGCAGCTAACGCAAATAAACGGAGGGATGAGGAGAAAACACAGGAGTGAAACACACGTCTTTTCTTCTTCTCCTCCACCACTCCCTCCCTCCCTCCCTCCTTCCCTCCCTCCCTCCCTCCCTCCCTCTCTCTGCGAATGCAAATGGAGTGGAACGAGTGTATTTGTAGCCACGGCAACAACAACATTATCGTTAATGGTCGCCGCAGAGACGCTGGAGCTGTAATGGCCGAGAGCGCTCTGTCGCCGCGGGTTACCAGCTGGGTCTCACACACACACACACACACACACACACACACACACACACACACAGACGCACAAATGCATGGGATGAAAGCAGTGTGTACTCCTTTCATTCAAATCCACTTTGCATTGATTTTGCAGTTTGGCTGAAAATGCAGCAACTCTGTGTCTCTACCTCCACGGCTCCACCTAAATCAATCACACACACACACACACACACACACACACACAAGTTTGGACAAGTGGCTTGTCTGAGTGACGCCAGACACACACACACACAGACACACACAGAGTGCTGGTGACGCCAGGCTGGTACCAGTGTATTGGGTCAGTATTGAACTCAAACACTAAGTAACCTCATGACTGTCTGTCTATCCACCTGTCTGTCCCCCGTGTGTCCACCTGTCTGTCCACCTGTCTGTCCCCCCGTCTGTCCACCCGTCTGTGAGTGTGTCTCTGTCTTCGCTCACTTCGTTTGTGTGTAACGTGTGTGTAGTTTAATGTGCACAGTCGGTCCTGGTTCGGTCGAGACCCTTTAGGTCCAGTACTGAACAGTCAGGTGTCCTCCATCAGGTGTCCTGTCCGCTGCACAGCCAATCAGACGGCTCGCTCACACTTTGCGGGAACTTTGCAGACACACACACACACACACGTACAGTGCAGGTGGTCTCAGTGTGAACTTCAGGTGCGTGACCCTGAGAGAGAAATGAGCCAATGGGAAGAGAGATGGAGAGTGTGTGTGTGTGTGTGTGTGTGTGTGTGTGTGAGAGAGTGAGAGAGACAGGAGAGACAGGAGGACGCCGCTGTCTCCATCCTTCTCACACACTCCGTCTGTCTGCATCTTGTGTGTGTGTGTGCGTGTGTGTGTAGGTGGGTCGATGATCAGGGTCAGACGTTATCACACACACACACACACACACACACACACACTCAGCGCTCAGTGAGCACTTCATTAGGAACGCCACAGTAACGCTGGGTCGGTTCTCCATGGGACCAACAGGACTTCCTGTTCTGTGGGCCCGACCCGACCCGGACCTGCAGGTCGGTTTGTTCCAATGTAAAGTTCATATATAGATAGAACATATATACTCTCTCTATATATGTGAAGAGTTAAGGGGGTGGAGATGAAGTGTCCACAGGTAAGAGGAGGAGGAGGCGATGTGTGATGTCACAGCGCCTCCGTGTGGCGGCCCGGAGCGCCGGTCAGGATCAACACGTTTTCGCCGTTTGTTTTGCCGATTGTCAATAACGAGCTCACGTTTGTCGTACAGTTGTTAACGCTCGAATAAACCGCCACGGCAAACAATAAACAAACAAACAAACAGATCTGTGGTGGTGTAGAATAAATAATAATAATAATAATATAAAACTAAACAATCTAGGATTTAAAGGTTTATTTGTCTCACACATACGGAGAACAACATAAAAAAGTTTAAACATCAAAGATAAAATTATAAAGTAAGAAAATAAAATATATTACAGTTGTTCTCAATTTAATTTTTTACACTTGATCAAAAAATATCGCACATTATTTTCACTACATTTAATTAATGTTATATATTCTACAGTATTTTTTTCTCAATAATTTATAATTGTGTAATGTATTTCCAGGGCCACAACAATTTTAATTTATTTAAATGAATTCTTCATTTTTATTTAAATAAATAAAAGAGGTTATATTTGTTATAGAAGCAATTTGAAAAATAAAATAAAAAGTTTAAAAAGTTTCAAAGTAATTTTATTTTTATCATCATCATTATTATATTATTTATTATATTGTGTTTTTATTATTGGAGAGACGAGGAGGAAAAAAAAAATCGACCGTACTTCACTGTAACTGAGCAAACACCATGTTCACTTATTAACCCCGAGTACAAACACTGACGCACAACAGGAAGTTTCCCCCTTTTTACACACGACACACACACACGTCTTTGTTGGAAATCACCTGCGTGATGTTTACATCATCATCGTCGTCGTCACGGCACTTTCCGTACACGACGTTTGTAAAAATGTGATTTTTTTTTCCCCCTTTCGTTTAAAAGAACCTTTATTTAAAACGATACGTTATCAAACATCACTGCGGTGACATCACAGGTCCCCCCCCCCCCGTCACCTCTGGCCCCCCCCCATCAGAGCGGAGGAGGAAACGCCGTCCGTTAACGGGCGCGGCGTGATTGTCATTGCGCTGACGGTGCAGGGAGACGGGCCCTCTCCGAGATAAAGGAATATCCCGCTTAATTAATGGCCACATCCATCACGGTGAAGCCTGATTGGCCGAGAGGCGGCCCCCGTCTCCCGTCTGATTCATCGGCGGGACGTGAGCGAGGGAGCGAGGGAGCGAGGGAGGAAGAGAGGAAAGGACAGAGATGGTTCCTTCACATGGAAGTAGAGGAGAGGATCCGTCCGGAAAAATCCACCGGCAGGAAGTTGGGAATTTTTTTTTTCTCCGTCCGCTCGCTCGTCTTTCCGCCGCCATCATGGCGGATCAGGTTTTCCTGGTGAAACCTTTGAAACCCGAGCGCCTCTGATCCTCACCTGTCCGGGGTCAGAGGTCACGCGTCCTTCGGCTCAGGTGAGGTCCAGGTGTTCGAGCTGAAACTCGACACTCTCACTTTCTCCTCGGCGATCAGGTCGAATACAGTGGAGCCGCGGCGTCGAGGCCCCGCCCCCCCAACCAGTCAAGCCTCGGCCTCACCTGCCAGTCATGACATCACTTCCTGTTTTATAGCATCAAATAAGTTGATGGTTCATGCCCCATCCGCTACCGTGGAGGGGGGCGGGGTTACACACCTGTACCTTTGCCGTTGCCTTGGACAGTTTAATTAGCATTAGCATTAGCATCGTTCGCCACTTTAATGTGCAGGTGGAAACCGAGACCGAGCCGGAACCTTTGTACCGACGGGACCAAGACACGGGGACAGACGAGTTTACAGAGAGGAGGAAATCCAATTATGCTCACGCAGACACACAAAGACACGCACACAGACACACACACACACACACACACACACACACACACACACACACACACACACACACACACACACACCGGCAGGCCGAGCAGATGTCAGTTGCAGCTCTAATCCCGCAGGCAGTGATGAAGTGCTGTGTGTGCGTGTGTGTGTGTGTGTGTGTGTGTGTGTGTGTGTGTGTGTGTGTGTGTGTGTGTGTGTGTGTGTGTGTGTGTGTGTGTGTGTGTGTTCATTTGTCTCCCTCAAGCTAGCGAGCAAGCCATCCAAAACACAACCTGCTGTTTGGACAATACGCCCTGATGGCAGGCAGTAAAACAACAGTGTGTGTGTGTGTGTGTGTGTGTGTGTGTGTGTGTGTCTGAGGTTTGAAACATGTAACTCTTCCTCTCTCTCTGATCTCGCCGCTTGTTTAAACGATGGCGGCGTCACGTTAAATCGAAGACGCCGGTCCTGGTTCCCTCCGGCCCGACGGGCCCGGTTCTGATTCAAGCCCGCAACCCGCTTCTCTGCGTTAGTTGGTCCTAAAACGTGATGGAAGAACCAGCTGGCAGAACCTCCTTTTGTCCGTTGGGTCCAGGTCTGGGTTCTGACGGGACCGGTCCAAACGGGTGGATCTGGTTTTTGTCGACTCTTTTATTTTTCTGATCGGCCTCATGTCGTGCATTCGCTCATTTGTTTTGCCCGCCCACCTTTGCTGCGTTTACTGCCCCGCCCCCCCAGCTGCCCTGCAGTAACCCCCCCCCCCAGTAAAGCTAGTGGTACTGCCCCCCCCCACGCCCCATCCCCCTGTTGGTTTTTTCCATCCACGTCCGTCTCATAATAAATTGCGTGTTTTTCTGCTCTTATCTCTCCACTTCATCCACCGCTACTGCTGCTCCCCCTCCACACACACACTCATACACACACACACTCTCACACACACACACACACACACACACACACACACACACCCTCATCTTGTTTCCATTCCGCTCTTCTTCTGCTTTTCTTCACCTCCACGTTTCTTGAGTTTCATGTGTAATTCCTCACCTCCCTGCTTCTTCTTCTTCTTCTTCCCCTCCTCTCCCTCCTCCCTCGTTCCTCTCATTCTTCTCCTGTCACTGATATCATCTCTGTAGAAGCTGTAGAAGCCCCGATGGCGGCGCCTCTGTTTTCTTTGGGTCGTGTTCTGTCTCCGCCTTGTTGCGATAAAACTGTCACGACGCTCGCGAGGCGTCCGGGACGTCCCGACGCGAGCGGGCAGGTGTCATCAAGCAGCGGGCCACCCACGGGACGCTGGACGCTTCTGTGGGGCGGGGGGGGGGGGTCCCTCATATTTCACTGTTGACTCGCAGACAGACGAGCGTCGAGGTTGACCTTTGACCTCGAGTCAAAGCGCCGCTGGTTCGCCTGTGACGTCATCGATCTGCAAACTTTTCCGTCGGTGTTTGTCTTCTTCCTCTTTCTCTCTTCCTCGCTTCACTTCATCCCTCCATCCACTCGTCATCCGTCAGTACCGGCAGAACAGAACCGGGCGGGGGGGGTCGGTAAACGAATCATGAATCAGTAAAGACGTCTCTCGGACCCGCCCCCCCCCCCATCGTCGCACAATGGAGGCCATCCCTCTGTTAACGAAGCTCTTAACACACACACACACATGTAATCCTCCTTTTGTGGCGCGACAACAAAACGGGTGTTGGCCGAGTGTAAACCGCACACACACACACACACACACACACACACACACACACACACACACACAGTGATGAAGGAAATATGGCCGACATGAACCTGTGCTGAACATTTTTTGCAAACTTTAAATGGTGATTGATCTGCAACACGATCTGATCACACACACACACACACACACACACACACACACACACACACACACACCCCCCCCCCCCAGCAGGGTCTCTGTCAGTTAATGAGGTTTTAGCTCAGATCTTCATCAGTGCCTCCGGCTCAGCTTCACTCAGAGCCAGGTTACTGTGAGTGTGCGACTCTGTGTGTTTGTTTGTTTGTGTGTTAGTGTGTCTGTGTGTGTGTAAACCACTTGGAGCGTCTCCTCACCTGATTCCTCCTGCACACATATCCATTGCTTGTCATTATTGTCAACAACTGTAAGTGTAACATACACTGACATGTAGTTTAACGTTACACAACACTGCAGTGTGCGCACACACACACA
>JAFBJZ010000325.1:0-17500 GCA_016785225.1 Psettodes erumei | reverse complement strand
CCTGTACTCCTCCGCAGGGATCTCCCCCCCCCCGTCCTCCTCCTCCTCTTCCTCCTCCTCCTCCTCCTACCCCCCCCCCGTCTTCCTCTCTTTCCCGCCGTCTGATCTCTGACCTCGTCCAAACGGACAAACATTTACGAAGCAAAGTCGTGCTAATGAAGACGAAGCTCAACAAACCAACGGTAGCTTGTTTTCTTTCTGTGTGTGTGTGTGTGTGTCTGTGTGTGTCTGTGTGTGTCTGTGTGTGTGTGTGTGTGTGTGTGTGTGTGTGTGTGTGCGCACAAATCTATTTTGATCTTTAATGTGTATTATTTAAACTGTTTTTCATCAGTTTAGTTTGAACGTGTTTAATAAACATCAGCATGTAGAAACACAAACACAGTGAAGTCTGGAATGAGACTGATGTGAGTTCATGTTAAAAAAACTGTGAAATTAAATATATATACTACCTCTATGTACTATATATATATATATACATACACTATGTATATATACTGTATATAAACTGTAGGTGGATAGTTGACACTGTTTCTCCTTGAACTCAGAAAATCGATCAGTCATTATCTGTGATTTCAAAAATTCACAGTATGTGTGACAAAGTGATCTCAGCTCACATGTCCACCGTGTGTGTGTGTGTGTGTGTGTGTGTGTGTGTGTGTGTGTGTGTGTGTGTGTGTGTGTGCGTGCGTGTGCGGGGGTGTTCCCACTTTGATCTCTTGCAGTTGTCGTCTGAGGACACACAACATCTGAGAGCGTCTCCTCCCTGTAACTCCAGTCTCCTTTAACCCTTTAACACTTCGCCTTCCTCCTCCGCCATGTTTCACTGTGGGCATGGTCTTCCTCTCCTCCTCTTCCTCTCCTCCATACAGTCAGTTGTGTGTGTGTGTGTGTGTGTGTGTGTGTGTTGTGGGTTTACTCTCTCTCTCTCTCTGCGGGGTGACACGCAGAGCGCTGATTGGTCCTCGGTCTGTTGAGCAACTCAATTATTCCCGTTATTACCAGTAACACCATGACACCTCAAACAGCGAGCCTATTAATGCACACACAAAGACACACACACACACACACACACACACACACACACACACACACACACACACACACACACACACACACACACACACACACACACACACACACATGCTCAGATGATACAGCAGGGTTAAACTGATCCGTCTCCTCTCTCAGAAAAGGTCATTGTTAAACACTTCATGTCTCTAACTCACATTAACACACGCAAACACACACACACACACACACCGATGCATCTCTAACACACACACACACACCTATTATTCCTTCACTTCACATCTCTCTCCCCATGTCGTCTTCTCGAAGCAGCTTGTTGTTGTTTTTGTAAAAAAAAAAAAAGCTGAATTCAAATGAGCAGGAGAAAATAAGGGCAAGAAGGAGTGAGGAAAGGAAGGAAGGAAAGGAAGGAAGAGGAGGAGGAGGAGGAGGAAGAAGGGATGGAGAGAAAGAGGGAGATAATCAGGGAAGGAAGGAAGGAAAGGAAGGAAGGAGGGATGAGCTCAGCTGTGTCCTCGTCTCATTTTTAATCTCAACCCAATTAATTGGGGCTGAATTAATCTCACAGTGGGCACACGCACATACACACAGACACACACACACACACACACACACACACACACACACACACACACACACACACACACACACATATCTGGTTTTGTAACCCATAACGTATGCTCGCACACACGCACACATTTTCCATATGACACACAAGCCATGTGAGTGAGCAGACACGCACACACAGACACTCAGACACACACACACACACACACTCAGACACACAGACACACACACACACACACACACACACACAGACACACACACACACACACACACACACACACACACACACACACACACACACACACACACACACACACACACACACACACACACACACACACACACACACACACACACACACACACACACACACACACACACACACACACACACACACACACACACACACACACACACACACACACACACACACACACACACACACACACACACACACACACACACACACACACACACACACACACACACACACACCCTGCTGTGCGCTCAGTGGCAGGCAGCACAGTCGGACATGAAATACTGTGCAGGAGCATCATTCATCTGCTTTCCTCGCCCCCCCTCTTCCTCTTTATCTCTCTCTCTCGCTCCCTCCATCCCTCCATCTTCTCCATCATTACTCTTTCAACTCCTCCCTCCCTCCTCCTCCTCTCATCGCCGCTCCTCTCTGCCGCTCCTTTCCCATGTCTGCGTCTCCCTCCCTCCCTCCCTCCTCCTTTCTGTCCCTGTTTTTTTTTGCCCACCCCCCCCGTCTCCTTTCCACCGA
Source organism: Psettodes erumei (assembly GCA_016785225.1). Taxonomy (NCBI): domain Eukaryota; kingdom Metazoa; phylum Chordata; class Actinopteri; order Pleuronectiformes; family Psettodidae; genus Psettodes; species Psettodes erumei. Next base: position 15,120 of record JAFBJZ010000325.1, on the reverse strand, counting down.
ATCGCGTGACACACGGGAAACGAAACCGAGGCATCGTTTCCACGGCAACAGACGACTGGCGTCACCTCACCTGTTGCTGTTTTCTCACCTGCTCGCCCTCTCAGGCCGAACCCCCCAGGAAAGTTCCCGAGTGTCGAAACTGAGCCCACTGTTTTTGTCTCGTGTGTGTGTGTGTGTGTGTGTGTGTGTGTGTGTGTGCCCTTTTCTGTGCGGTTGCCTGGCAACAAGATGCCAAACAACCGACGAACAACAACCAACAAATTCTTACTGATCCTAAAAAAAAAAAAGCCAATATATCAGGTTTGTGGAATCACCTGCTTAAATAATATTATTTTATCATATTCATTCAATATATTTTTATTTATTATTATTTGTGTTTTATCATACTAAACCATGTTATTGTAAATGTAAGAAATTATGTAAATTAACTTTATATATTAATATATTGTTTGAGAGAGAATCAAATCGTCTAATTTGCTCGTTTTAATTTTCTTTAAACGCATTAATTATTTTTCCTGTCGTGTAATTTGGATTTTGAAAAAAAAAAAATTATATTAGTTTATAAATTAGGTAGAAACAAAAACCAACAGCAGCTTAGAGACAGGTTAATTTCCTGTCTACACTGTGTACTGTGTGTACTGGGTGTACTCTGTGTACTCTGTGTACTGTGTGTACTCTGCTCCCTGATGCCACCTGGTGGAAGAAAATGTCAACTTTCATCCTCCTCTGACCCTTGACCTTCATCCTCATCACTGTCGGTTTCTAAGTGAGAGAGGAGCTACACACACACGCACACGCACACACACACACACACACACACACACACACACACACACACACACACACACATACACACACACACACAGTCACTGATTCGGTTTTGTTTCAATGTGTATTTAGTCACACTATTACAGAAGGAAGTCCAGAGGTCACAGGTCTGAGATCAGGCTCCGCCTCACTTTATACACACACACACACACACACACAGAGGATGCTCTCTGACCTCTGACCTCCTGACCCCTCATCTGTCTCTCTTCTCTTCTTCTCCACGTGGATAAATTCTCTTCCTAGTTCACTTTTAATCCGCCGCTGAAAATAGTCCCCGACAAACAAACAACAGTTTCCTTCATTCTGTGTGCACATACACACACACACACACACACACACACAGGGGTCAGCCGGCGGCCACGGTGACCGGCGCAGGGGTCACTCTTGGGTCGCCGCGTTACCACGGCAACGGAGGCAGACCTCCACCAAGGTCAGCGTGCGGCCGTAATGATGCGGATTGCCCACGCATGCAAGCGCAATATTAAACCTCTACAGGTAGTTACAGTACGTCACGGCGTGCAGACACACACACACACACACACACACACACACAGGAAGTTTCCAGGATCCGGGTACCGATCCAGATCGCTCCCGACACGCAGCGTTTGTCCAGCAGGTGGCCCCGGGGCCCGTAACGTCACACCTCCGCTTGGGCGACCCGGCCTTCAACCCTGACCTCTGACCTCGGCCCGGGGTCGTCCCGGGGTCGGCTCTCACGCGCCGGTTCAGAGAGGGGTCGGCGTCCGCACAATGGTTCTGATGCACAATGAACCCGGCGACATTCATCAGCCTGAGAAAACCAGATTAGATTGGATTAGATTAAAGATGCATCTGAATATCGAATTATCGGTGGATCGAACCTTCATGTTGAAAATATTTTTTAGCTACTTTTAGCTCGTTGTTTTGTTTTTACATCAAACAATCTTGATTTGTTTTTGATTATTTATAAAAAAAAAAAAAAGAGGTCATGACCCATCACCCCCCCCCCACACACACACACACACACACACACACAACCCTGAAGATGCCGACTCACAAGACCTCCATGATGTTGACCCACTTTGTGCTTTTCAACAACAACAACACACACACTGACTGACCGGCCTCCATTGTGTCAGCGCAGGTTCAAACGAATGCTAACGTTGCTAACGCGTTAGCACGATGTTGTGTTTGTCTTTAAGGATTCTGTTGTTGTGTAGCCGTTAGCCGTTAGCCGTTAGCGGTGGACGGCCTCGGATACACTTTAATTACAAAACGTTAGCGTGCGACCTGCTACAGGCTAGACAAAAGGCTGGTTAGCGTCGTCAGTGTGTGCGCGTGTTCGGACTCACAACAAGCTGTGTGTGTGTGTGTTTGTGTGCACGACGCCTGTGTGTGCGCTCGTTGTTCACGTGCAGAGCAGGTTTCACCGCGCCGCAGACGCGAGATGGAAGAGGAAGACAGAAATGTAACGGGTTCAGCAGCAGGGCAACGACTCTCTTCCTATACTCCATCACACACACACACACACACACACACACACACACACACACACACACACACAGACGCACACCCTGGGGGCTCGCAGCACAGCATGCTGCCGTGCATTAAGGCGTTTGTGTGTTCGCCTTCTGCTCGCTGCGAGCGGCCGAGGCGGAGATGCCAGAAAGAAAACTGCACCGATCGCTCCCTGCGCCTCGCAATGCAGCGCTCGCCCCGCGGTTCTGGTTCCGACCCAGGACCGACCCAACCCGACCCGCGTCCGGGGTCCGATCATCTTCCGTCGCGCCGTTACAGACGGAGGCCGCGGTTTCTCCTGGGAACGATCCGAGGCTTCGGAGAAGGTTTTTATCGAGTTCCCGCGCCCCCGGGGCTTCGTTTCTGTCCCGACCTGCAGCGCCGGGACCTGGAAGTCCGGTCCAGTCCGGCAGAACACAGTCAGCATGAGACGTCTCATTTTAAAAAAATATTTAATTTAATTATTTAAATAAAAGCTACGACTGATGTAAAATAAACAGTCATCCATTTAAAATTAAATCTGCATAACCATAAAGTGTGTTGTGCTTCTGCAGTATACACACACACTGTATGTACAATATATATAAATATATATATATATATATATATATAGGTAAACGGGTGAGAACAAAGGAGAAGAGGAAGATCAAAGGAAGGAATGGAGAGAAGAAAGAAAAGAGAGAAATGAAAAAATGTAAAAATGAAAATTCGTCTGATGAAAACCGCACGTCTGCGCGTGCCTTCACAGTTCAGGCCGCCCCTCCCCGAGGCCGGACACGTGACATACGTGTGCGTCGTCATGGTAACCCACATGCGAGACCGTCGAGCCCCCCCCACCGCTCATCCTCTTTCTTCATCGTTCCAATGAGTGTCTTCATTAGGCTGGAAATTGGGGAGAAAAAATGACTCGCAATAACTACCTGTGTGTGTGTGTGTGTGTGTGTGTGTGTGTGTGTGTGTTCGTGTGTGTGTGTGTGTGTGTGTGCGCACACGTTCATCCTTGATCTGGCTTTCCCTTCGCCGTCCGTCCCTCTCTATCGTTCTCTCCTCTTCCATTATCTCTCTCTCTCTCCATCCGTTGTCAGGTCATTGTGAGGTTGGGAGGAAAAATGAGGTGCCTCCCTGCCGCTGATGAAAATCTCTCTCTCTCTCTTCTCCTCATCCCTCCATCTCTCTCTCTCTCTCTCTCTCTCTCTGTTCTCAGGGCATGTCCTCTTCTTCCTCCGTCTCCTCCGCTCGCTCATCTCCTCCTCTTCATCCCTCCAGAAGAGCGAATCAGACGACAAAGACGTTCACCTGAAATTCACTTGTGTGAAGACAATCTGACGTTTTCTTGTCGGCGTCGTTTAATCTGAGATTTAACGGAGATGAACAGTTGAATAATCTCAAAAAATCTGGATTTAGGATAAAACCCGATTTCTTCTTTAAGAATATTTCCCCTCCTGTTTGCGCCACGTTAGTGTTGAACTCTCACAGTCCGTCCTGCTACACAACACAACACAACACGACACCAGAGGCGACTCTGACAGTCTGATCTGACCCTGGATCAGTCAGCCGAGGTCACAAAAACAAAGTGAGAATCAATAATCAATCAAATCTCATTCTGCGGTAACAGAATTACTGATGTAAGTAAATACTCTGAAAGTACGAGTACACGAGAAAACGCCTCTGTTTAAGTAATGAGAGTAAATGTAATTTGTTACCTTCACCTCTGGGGGGGGTGGAGGGTGGAGGGGGGGTGGAGGAGCGACCATACAAATGGTTTCTTCTTCGGTTCCTCTCTCACAGAAAATCCCCCACAATTCTCTGCTTACAGCTTCAGGGTCAAAGGTCAAGTCAGGAATTCCTCTGTGTGTGTGTGTGTGTGTGTGTGTGTGTGTGTGTCGGTCACAGAGACTCCGCTTCAAATAATACACACCATTACACATGTCGATATTCATAGCACCTCTCTCTCTCTCCACACACACGACGTCTTGATGGTTGAACAGCTCATTAATATTGATCACACCGTTAGAGGTCACATGTTCAATAGAGAATGATTGTTTGTATGTGTGTGTGTGTGTGTGTGTGTGTGTGTGTGTGTGCGTGTGTGTGTGATACCCCCCCCCAGTCAAACTGTAAACGTGGGACTTTGTTCATTTTTTCTGAAGAGAAACTTCGTCTGTGTGTTTGTACATGTGTAACTGTCAGGTCGACTTTTACTTGTAATGGAGTATTTTTTTGTTGTTACTTTGACTTTGTGGAAACACCGTGAAGTTGGTGTGTGTGTGAAGTTTGTTTTTGTGTGTGTGTGAAGTGACGCTGCGACACTGCGCCACCTGCTGCTGGGAAACAGCGTTACACAAACCGACAGCCACGACGTCACCGGCACGATAATGAGAGGAAAATATGATAAAACCTGAAAAATGAACCCGAATATTAAACTAATCAATATAAAGAATAGTGGAGGGAGACTCACACTTAATGCTGCTGTGTTTGTGTGTCTGTGTGAGACAGTGTGTGTCATGATATGCCCGACAAAAGAAAAACTTATATAAAAATTATATCATTTTTTTTGTTATATAATAAATTGTGTTGTAAATTATAGATTAATTAAAAAACACCATGTTTGAATTTGATTAATTATTTTACTTTAGTAAACAAACAAAAGATAAAATGTGTTTCGTAAACATACAAACATTTATTTTATTTGTTTAATACCTGAAAACATTTTTCTGTAAAATTGTTTCCTGTTAAATCAGTTTAATTAAATTTCCAACATATTGTAAGAGCGTAAAATAATGATGTTGACAATTTTATGATTTATTTAAATGAATTTATTTAAAGAAACAATCAGATACAGCTGCTTTTTTAACTGTTTTTATGAAACATATTCTCATGATGTTATTAATGTGAAAAATTAGAACTCCACACATTCTTTTCACAGTGTTGTATCTGCTGCAGATGTGATATTATAATATATTATATTCTCTTTATGTTACAGGGTCCAACCACAGGGATGAAGAAGGTGAAACCGGCTCCCAAGCTCCACCTGGTGGTTAAAACAAGCATCCACGAGGCACAAGGAGAGGGTCATGACAGCGTCACTGAGCTACTGAAATCAAGAGAAGAAGAAGATGAAGAAGAAGAAGAAGAAGAAGAAGATGATGGGTTCAGACTCTCAAATCAGTAAGTCAGCGTTGTGTTACCACAGCGCCGCTGGTGTAGTGGTATCATGCAAGATTCCCATTCTTGCGACCTGGGTTCGATTCCCGGGCGGCGCATGTGTCTCTGGCAGATCATGTCTAGCTACTGGCACAGTATATGGTGCAGAAGGTGAGATGTTTAAACACCTCCAATGACATAAAATCCCTCAACAACAACAAACCAACTGTGCAGGTGGTCACACTTTTTATTTTACTTTACTAAGAGTAAAATTACACATTTCTTTGTATTTTGACACGTTTACGTTTTGTTGTGCAGAGTAAATCTGATGCGTCACATGTTTCAGGTGTGTGAGAAGGTGAACGTCGTGTTTTTTTGTGTGAATGTTCCTCAGTGGAACAGCTGCAGTTCTGAGGGTTCTCCAGACTGTGTGAGCCGGTTTGAAGTCACCAGCAGGTGGCAGTGTAACATAAGCAGAGGAAGGTCCAGATTCACTTTCTGATCTGGACCTGGTCCGAAATAAAACATAAAAAAACAGTAAAATCTCCTGTTTAGAAGATATAGAATTTTTATATCGATTTTTAAAAATAAATCGTACAGGTATCAATTTGTGTTTGACGTCATAATGATCAGTAAGATAAAAAATATAAAATTTTAATTAAATATATATTTTTTATAAAATATTTTTTTACTTTCATTCAAAGTAAAAAAAAAAAAACAAAAAAACAAAAAGAAGTGACGCGAGTCTTTTTACGGAGCGGGGGAAAAAAGACTGCATTTCCCAGACTGCCACTGCGCCGCTGACGTCACGTCCGGCGGTGCTGTTGGCGGGCAGAACGGGATCGCCGCCTGCCTGTTAGCGGCTATTGTGCGATTCGGCTGCGAGCCGCTGAGACGGAGAAGCCGCGCAGAGACCGCCGCCGCCACCGGGCCCCCTCGGGTAGTTCCGCGTCGCAGCTCCGGCCCCCGACCCGCCCGAACCGGACCAGAGCCGAACCGAGCCCTGCCGCGAGCCCGCACGAGCGAAACCGAAGCACCGCGCGTTGAGGTAAGGCTCGTCCCGGCTAAGCTGCGCGCCATGATGCCCGCTGGCTGCGGGGGCAGGCCGCCTGACTCGCCCCCCGCCCGGGTCGGTTTGTTGTTTGTTTGTTTGTTGACATGTTACAAAACGACACCGAAGTGGTCCGACTGATTTAACGTTATCCGTTAAAGGCATTTTGGGGACTGCGCGCGAGGCTGCCCCCCCCTCCCGCCTGTGGTATAAAGCGCGGGAGGGGGGGCGTAAACATTTATGCAAAAATCACGGCGGTTGTGTAAATCACGCGCACTGATTTTTTTTTTTTGCACGCGGAGAGGGGCGTCTTACCCCCCACCCCCACCCTCCGGTTCTGTGCTGTCCGGTGTCGGTTCGACAGTTGAGACCGGGGGGGTCCCGCAGCTCGGGGACGGAGAAAGTTACGCCGCCGTGCGTGTGTGTCTCCTCCCCCCGCACCCCGGCTCCGTTTGGCGACGACAAAGGCGGTTCCGTGGGGCTCGACCCGCCCGGCAGAACCGTCTTAACATGGCGGCCCGGTGGCTCTCCATCCGAACCGAGCTCTCGGTTCTTCAGGCTGGTTTTCGCGCGGGGGGGGGGCGCCATTTTTGTAGAGAAACGCGACCCTCGCGTGAAGGCAGCGGTACCGGGTCGATTCTTCTGGGCCGGACCTGCTGGTGAGGGGGCTGGGGGGGGCGGTCTTGTTTATTCGCACTGTATAAATAAACAAACGCACCTCCTGAGTGACGTCACCGACTTCTTTGTTTTGTTTTGGGGATTTTTGGAGTCTTAACTCAGAAACCGCTGTGTGGTCGGTGCATGAATGTGACCCGGGACCAGAGCTTGGGCCCCCGGCAGGGTTCTGGTTCTGGTTCTGACTCTGGTTCTCCTCAGGAGCCCCCAGCAGACGTCAAGCTGGCGACCGTAGCGGGAAAGAAAGGCAAGAAGGCCGAGGAGGAGGAGCAGCAGCAGCAGCCGCCGCCGCCACAGCAGCCTGCAGCCGCTGCTCCTCCTGCGGCCCCCGCAGCGGAGACCCCCCCGGCGGCAGCGGAGGAGGAGGAAGAGGAGGAGTATGTGGTGGAGAAGGTCCTGGAGCGCCGCTTGGTGAAGGGCAAAGTGGAGTTCCTGCTGAAATGGAAGGGCTTCTCAGAGTGAGTACGGGCTGGTGATGACATCACCGATGACATCATCAGAGAGCTAACCCCCCCCATGTTCTCCCCAGCGAGGACAACACGTGGGAGCCGGAGGAGAACCTGGACTGCCCCGACCTCATCGCCGACTTCATGCAGAAGCACCGGGAGAAGGAGGAGAAGAAGAAGGAGGGCAAGAGGAAATCTGCCAGCGAGGCGTCGGGCGACTCGGAGGAGCGAGGGAGCAAGAGGAAGAAGGAGGAGGTGAGTGAGCGCGCACACACACACACACACACCGTTGCTCCTCCTCCTCCTCCTCCTCACGTGTTCACTTCCTGTCTCCAGGGTGAGAAGGCGCGAGGGTTCGGCCGAGGCCTGCAGCCGGAGCGGATCATCGGGGCGACGGACTCCAGCGGGGAGCTGATGTTCCTCATGAAGTGGTGAGTCCGAAGTTCTGGTGCCGCCGCAGAAAAAGAAAAAAAAACTTCACTTTGACTTTAACACCTCCCCGTCTCCTCCTCCTCCTCCTCCTCCTCCTCCTCCTCCTCCTCCCCAACAGGAAGAACTCGGATGAAGCCGACCTCGTCCCGGCCAAGGAGGCCAACGTCAAGTGTCCGCAGGTGGTCATCTCCTTCTACGAGGAGCGCCTCACCTGGCACTCCTACCCCACGGAGGAGGAGGAGAAGAAGGAGGAGGAGAAAAAGGACTAAGAGCTTGGGGGGGGGGGGGCAGGAGAGCGAGCGCCCTGTCAGAGGAGGAGTTTGTTCTCCTGCCCCGGGAGGAGCCGGGCGTGTCCTCCTCAAAAGAAGCTCCCGCCGGTGCCTCCTCTCAGAGCGTCGGGGGGGAGGAGGACCGGACCGGACCGGACCAGAACCGCTGGTCTCTTTCAGTATCTGTTCTGTCCGCTGTTCTTCATTCACTCAACGCACCTGTACATTTCCGGCCAATCAGCCGGCGGCGTCCCAGCCGCGGCGTCTCCTCCGCTTCCTGTTTATTTATTGTTACTGACTGACGCCTAACAAGTGTTGTTGTTGGGGGGGTGTGTGATGTCACTTCCTGGCGGCCGGCGTGAGGAGCGAACCCGTCGGGGACGCGCTGCGACGCCGCGGCCGGGTCGGGCGCCGCTGGTTCTGACCTCGTGCGGCTGAGACGCCCTTTGACCTTTAGAGATGATGATTGTTGACACAGACTGACAGCTGGTGTGTGTGTGTGATGTAATCTCACCGCGCTCACACTTCAGATTATATTTTTTTAATAGTACTGACTTTATGTAACGGGCCGTGTGGGAGAAGTCATCAGAACTGGACCGGCTCGGTTCTGAGCGGTTGGTTGAAAACGACGCTCGTCATCTTCCCGTGTTTTTAAAAACGCCCAACACGTGTTTTTCTACGCCGTGTTTGTTTGTTTGTTTGTTTGTTTTGTTTTTTTAGCTCGCAGCGAGCCGGGCTGACGCTCGACGACGTTTTAAACGTTTTGAGCTTCTCGGATCTTTGCCAAAAAAAAAAAACCATAATAAATAAAAATAAAAACACACTGTCAGCATGACCAACAGAATCACTTCATATTGAATGTAGCCTGGCTGTGCTCGTTTCCATGTATACTCGTCTCTAAGCTGGTATTGTAGCTGCCTCTGTTCGCGGGCCCGGGTCAGCGCCCTCCACCCCCCCAAACCGGGTCCGACCGGATCCAGAAGAGAGACTTAATTCCTTTAGTCCTATTTTTCTACTTTCTACTGTCGTCTCTCTGCTTCCCTTGACGCCGCCGCTTTTAAATTTCTAACTAGAATTTAATCTTTTTAATGAACGACACACACACACACACACACGCGTCTTTTTTAAAAGTGTTTTAGCACAAGTTCTGGTTCTGAGCTCTAAAATCGGATTCTGGCGTCAGAACCCTCAACGTTGCCGCCGCTTCTCTTTCACCAAATATGTTTTATTAATCGACTTTTTTTGGGGGGGGTGTGGCTGCAGGAGGTTCTGATGTCATCACTCTGCGCCCCTGGGGCGGGGTTGAGCGAGCTGAACCCGGGTCCGCCTCTCTCCTCTGTACGTAGCAGATTAGCTGGTGTCGTCTTGTTGCTTGTAAATCGGTTCTCTCCCGTGAGAACGTCGCCGATCTCCCTTTGGTTTGTCTGTTTTGGACAATAAAGGTTCTTCGTTTTCATAAAGTTTTTGTACTGTGGTGACTCGGTGTAAACGGACAAAAAGTTTTTTTTATTATTATTATTATTACAAAACATGAAGTCCAAAGTCCTTGAATACCAGCAAGCACGTTGGGCGTTCACACAAACAAACACAACAACTCAAAGCTTGTTCCATCAGCAGCAGCTCGATCATGCAGGGTTAAAAAAAAAAAAAATCATTGTAAACCAATGTGTGTTCACACCTGTCAATCATAGCTCAGTGGTGGGCGGGGTTTCCCTCAGGTGTGTTTTAAATATGAAAAAAAGGCACAAACATGTATTAAGGTAAAAAAAAAAACTTCCTGCGATCATGCAACAACAACGTGACCTCCCACCTGGTTCTCAAAGATCCACCATAACTTACAGTGCTGGTACTGTACTGTATGTATTACTACTACTAATACTACTACTCACAATTACTCTGAAAAGAGCCGCATTTTATTCTGCGAACAAGTGCCGCCACATTGTCTTAGCTTATATAGGCAAAGTGTTTTTTTGTCCCCGCAGACTTTCTGCGGTCCAGCCTGCCGGCAGCTTGCAGACTGGTTCAGTTTTCTAAACGCTGGTCCCAGGTCACCTGTCGTCTGTTCGTAACCCAGATTTATCTCATCGCTGCTTAAACTTGCGTCGGATTCAAGTCGTTTTCCAGAGTAGAAAATGTTTAGAGTTTATGTAATTTCTGAAGGGATTACTGCCTGAAACAACATCATGATAATATTAACCTGAAAAACCTTAACTTAATCTGCCATACTTCAAAAACTAGACAATAACAGCAGCAATAATTTAAATCCTTGTGACCCGTTTTTAACATCTAATAACTTCTGAGAAGAACACGCAGCCAACGAAGAGCTCCACGTCCTGGAGTGAAGGTTGGATTATCGTCGACGTCGCCTGGACAGTCGCAACCTCTTCTGTCTTGAGTTCGTCCACAAATCGACGGGAACGTCCGGGCGTTGGAGGATTTAATGGCGTCTTCCTTCACCTGATGAAGAATCCCTGCGTTCCTTCCTTCATCCCTCTCTCTTCATTCTCTCCTCACCTTCATCTTCTAATGTCCAAAAATCCTGAGAGAATATTTCTGCCGCGTGTCCGACCTCCTCACTTCTTCTTGCTCCTCTGTTTCTTGCTCGTTTTTTCTCCTGCCAAACGCAGCGACGCCGCTCGTTGGCGTGAAGTCACCGCGACGCTGCCGTCGGGCCCGAAATGAAGCAAGTGCTCCCCGGCGTCCAGCGGCCGTCCTTCTTCATCCCTAAGCCTGGAAAACACCTGCTGGTGCAAGACGCTCAGCCTGCGCTCCATTTCCTGCAGATTCCTCAGGGCGTCTTGTTTCTCTCTGAGCAGCCGAAGACGGCGGCGCCTCAGACCGGACACTTCCTCCCCCAGTCCCAGCAGCACGTCCAGTTTCCTCTGCCTGCAGTTCTGGGCGGCGATCTTGTTCTTCCGCGGCGCCGTATGTCCCTGATGAGGATAAGCTGCTCCTCGCTGAGCTGATACTTGGTCAGTAATTCGTTGAACTTCTCCACCGGCAGATTAACAATCACCTCGTTGGAGAAAGGGATCTTTAAGGTTCTCGCGCGCCGTTCGTCTCGGCTCCACATTGAGGCCTCGGAGATGAGCCTGGACGAGGAGCGGTGGTGATGCCTGGGGTTGAGATGCTGCGGGGAGGATGTGGCGTGTTTGGTGGACATCTCGGAGGGTGTGGAGGACCAGTGCTGGTTGTAGGTATGATCGTGGTCAATATGCTCCAGCCAAGGAAAGCCGTTGAACAGCTTGTGATCACCATAGTTGCCAGGGAAGAGTTTGATAGGATCTTCAGGATAGCCTCCTCCTACCGCCCCCATCTCCTCCTCTTCCGGCTCCTCCTGCTTTATGGTCACCTCCACTTCCATATCCGAACCCACTAACCCTTCCTCAGCGTTGTCGTCGTCCTCGTCCTCGTTTTCGTAGAAGGGGCTTTCCACAGCTGACACACAAGATAAAGAGGAGGTTGATGAGGAGGAGGAGGAGGAAGAGGAATAATAGGAGGCCTCGGAGGCACATGGAGAAGCAGGACTGTGGCTGAAGTCCAGGGAAAGACCAGAGTCTGAGTCTGCAGCGTTGTCCCCATCTAGGAGGAGGAAACAAGAAGAGGTCAAGGTAAGATCTGCAGAACTTGAATTTAGCATTCCTCTTGAAAGAACTGCACAAAGTTCTGTTAGAAAACGGTCTATTGCCTCCTCATTTATTTACCTTGCTGATTTCTTCTCGGTTCACTCTGATCTTCTGCCGTGCTGGAGACTGAGCCGTCATGATCTCTGCTAATGTCCTGTTTGGCTGTTTCGCAGTCGAGGTAACCTTCCTCCTCCAGCCTCGCTGCTATCTCCGGACCGAATCCTTCCTCCAGCGCCAGGTCCAGCAATCTCATCTCATCCAAGATGGCAGCATCCTCTAAGAGGTCACTGAGTGGGCTAGGGAGACCACCTTCATCCTCAACATCCTCTTCATCAACCAGAAAGACACTGGAAGGGGTTGTCAGAAGGTCTTGGGTCACATCAGGACCCTCCTGAGATGCGGCTGAAGTGGAGTGTGTTAAGTGTTGTAAGGGAAAGTTGACATCAAAACGAGCGAGGTCTTCAGGGTCCTGTAGACTGTCCTCAGTGTCGTCCACGAGATCCCGTGTTGCCAGGTTCATGCTGAAGGCACTGAGGTCGTCTTCTCCGTTCTGTCCCGCGCGGAAATCTTCCAAACGATCCTCTCCCAAAAGATTCGAGTGATCTGGAGGACCGTGCGAGGTCTTCACTCGTGGGTTTTCCAAAACGTCCCCTGTACTGAAGGCGGAACCGTGGTCATCCAACTGTGCACTGGGGGTGAGGGGAAGCAGGACCGGCTCTCGGCTTAAGGAGCCCGACACGCCTGGAGAGAAAGAGCAGACACTTTTGTGAAAATGTAAATAATAAAAGGATACGCAACCAGCTACGAATCCTGACAACAGAACTTAATCTTTCAGATTAAATTACCAGGCCGGAGAGGTGCGCCCATACTGTGGGCCATCTGATCAGCCTCTGTCACGCCGTTGTCGTCACGGTTTTGGTGTACACCTTCAGACCCAACACCCCAAAGAGTCCCAGGTGGTCTGGATTCTAGAGCGTGGTCAAACGATGTCATCATGGCGTCATCGGTGCTCTGCAGAACAAAGATGGAAAGTTTAACCAGATTGTTTTTTTGATAAATGGAATTTCATGAACATTTATTATTATTATTATTATTGTACCACTCACCTGAGGCTCCATGACAGCAAACAGATCCTGCCACTGGAGCTCCAGGTCCGAGGAGGGGTTATCAGCGGGGGTGAAGGGGGGCAGCGGGGGCTCACGGTCCAGGTGTGTCTGTCTACCATCAACATCACTTAACTAACAAAACAAAAAAAACAGGAAAATGCTGGTCAAGGTCAAAGAAGGACACAACAGAGGCGACTAAGCAGAGCAGAGGTGAAGCGGTTGTGGTAGAACCTGTTGTTCCTCTGCAAAGGGAAACGTTTCCTCCAACAGCCTCAAACACTCCTGGAGGGAGACGGACGTCTGGAAACAGGGAGAGAGGAGAGAGATAAAAAAAAATGACAAAGACATTGAGTAAAGTCGAAATTAAAGACAGCTGTTATTGCTCAGATAATGACTCCTAATGATTTCGAACAAAAGTGTCACCATGAGGTTTATCCTGTGGAGACAATGATGCAAATCCTCAGCACTACACCCAATACTTCTTGAAATAATTCATTTAAAATGACAAATGTGTTTGGGAAAGAAGGGGAGAACCACAGTCATAACTCCTCATCCTCTGGGGACCCTGAATATGGACCAACACACTTTTTCTTGTTCTGATGGCACGAAAGTTAAATGGTGGCATCAGAGAATTCCTTTCTGTTTAATCCTTTGGAAATAAATGATGACAAAACAGTTTCCTGTCACTTATTACTTGTTATCACTGTGAACGATTCTGAAATGTCCCTTCACGAAGGAGAGGTTTCAGTCCGACCGAGTCATCTTCACGGGATCCTGTCACACATCAGGCCTTCTCAGCGCTGACCTCTGACCTCTGACCTCTGACCATCTGCCCGAAGAACGAAGAAGAAAAGACGCTGTGACCTACGTTTGCTGATCACAATAATATTGTGGCATTCCAAAGTGTGAAATTCTTTTGACTTCTTTTGCATTTTTAACACCTTTCCTCCCATTTAGTCTTAATAAAACACTGTTTTGTGAAGTTTTGGGACATTTTTAGCACTTTTTATTTTTTGACATTTTTTGACATTTTTCGACATAGTATAGTATGGCATTTTTTTGTGACATTCCAAAGTGTGAAATTTTTTTTGACTTTTTTGCATTTTTAACACCTTTCCTCCCATTTAGTCTGAATAAAACACTGTTTTGTGAAGTTTTGGGGCATTTTTAGCACTTTTTATTTTTTGACATTTTTTGACATTTTTCGACATAGTATAGTATGGCATTTTTTTGTGACATTCCAAAGTGTGAAATTTTTTGGACTTCTTTTGCATTTTTAACACCTTTCTTCCTATTCAGAGGTTATGAAACACTGTTTTGAGATGTTTTGGGGCATTTTTAGCACTTTTTATTTTTTGACATTTTTTGACATTTTTCGACATAGTATAGTATGGCATTTTTTTGTGACATTCCAAAGTGTGAAATTTTTTTGACTTTTTTGCATTTTTAACACCTTTCTTCCTATTCAGAGGTTATAAAACACTGTTTTGAGATGTTTTGGGGCATTTTTAGCACTTTTTATTTTTTGACATTTTTTGACATTTTTCGACATAGTATAGTATGGCATTTTTTGTGACATTCCAAAGTGTGAAATTTTTTGGACTTCTTTTGCATTTTTAACACCTTTCTTCCTATTCAGAGGTTATGAAACACTGTTTTGAGATGTTTTGGGGCGTTTTTAGCACTTTTTATTTTTTGACATTTTTTGACATTTTTCGAGATAGTATAGTATGGCGTTGTTTTGTGACATTCCAAAGTGTGAATTTTTTTTGACTTTTTTGCATTTTTAACACCTTTCCTCCCATTTAGTCTTAATAAAACACTGTTTTGTGAAGTTTTGGGGCATTTTTAGCACTTTTTATTTTTTGACATTTTTTGACATTTTTCGACATAGTATAGTATGGCATTTTTTTGTGACATTCCAAAGTGTGAAATTTTTTGGACTTCTTTTGCATTTTTAACACCTTTCTTCCTATTCAGAGGTTATGAAACACTGTTTTGAGATGTTTTGGGGCGTTTTTAGCACTTTTTATTTTTTGACCTTTT
>JAFBJZ010000955.1:477500-508445 GCA_016785225.1 Psettodes erumei | reverse complement strand
CTCCATAGCATTAAAGGTGTTACAAATGCAAAAAAAAAAGTCAAAAGTTGTCATGGCCGAGCATGTCCCAAAAACACAAAAAACGCCATGTGTCGAAAAAAGGCAAAAAATGTCAAAAAAAATCAAAAGTGCTAAAAACGCCCCAAAAATTCATGGAACAGTGTTTTATGAACCCTCCATAGCATTAAAGGTGTTACAAATGCAAAAAAAAGGTCAAAAGTTGTCATGGCCTAGCATGTCCCAAAAACACAAAAAACGCCATACTATACTGTGGCGAAAAAAGGCAAAAAATGTCAAAAAATCAAAAGTGCTAAAAACGCCCCAAAAATTCATGGAACAGTGTTTTATGAACCCTCCATAGCATTAAAGGTGTTACAAATGCAAAAAAAAATGTGAAAAAAAAAAAAATCAAAAGTAGAAAGTGTGTACTGAGATTTACAGACAGTGGAAAGTAGCGGAGACATTGACAGTGATGAAAAAACAGGTGGGCTAGGTCTGTGGATATGTTGGTCTGTCAGTCCGTGTTGATGCTTTGCTGCTGGCAGCGACAGATCAGGGTGGCCACGAGTTTCTGCAGAACCTCTGCCCTCATTTTACTGATCTGAAGAACCTCTTCATGGTTCACCTTTTCCTCCCGACTGTAGTCCAGAGACACCTGCAGTACGACACCACCGCATTGCTGTCACAACTGTTGTACAAACACATCACCATTTTTCAACCCATCATTGCCACCACACAGCCACATCATAGTCATGATAAAATGTAATGGAAATTCCATATTTTATACTCCTCTTATGTTCCTTTCATGTATCCAAGTCTGTTGTGCTGTGCAGTCCTTGTGTATCTAACTTTGTTGACAATGTGAAAGGGAAAGATGAACTTTTGTCCACTGTTTTCACAGTTCGTTACCAGTGCAGGGCAAGGATGTGCAGTGAAAGACCACGGAAAGATGGTGTGCTTTTGTAACTTTTCAGAACACTGGCTAATACCAGCATATTATAGATTGACGAGGTTGTCCTACAAAGTCTTCATTTAAGTCTCCTAAATTGTCTTTCTGTTTTTACACAGTCTGACACATATGCAGATGTAAGAGACTGTGATAACTACATAGTCTTGGAGGCACTAGGTTCTTTGCTAACTGACCATATTGCAGGATTTCCATGACACACAGCGACTTCACCACAGTCACTTAGCCACATCACTGCTGTCAGCTGACAGTCAACAGTACAACTGTCTCAAAGCCCCTATAAAAGTATGCTGAGAATAAATATTTTTTAAGATTGAAGATAAAAATCTGTTGTGTGCAATTTTACTTTATTTCGTTTTTATTCATAGCATGATGTGTTGTTATTTTAAAAACTGACCTTGTTGGTGATGAGGGACAGACCAACAACTCTGAGTCCACAATGTTTTGCCACTGTCACTTCAGGAACTGCACTCATACCTGAAGAGAAGAAAGGAAGGGGAAAGACAGTGAGAAAAGAGAATATGCATGAGCATGCATTCATTAATAAATTCTATAGCCTTAACTTTAATTTTCTGAATTTTTTCTTATTGTAGCTCTTTGTTTTTCTCCCACGGTGAAAACTGAAGTAAAATGAATGAAATAAATATCAATAATAGTAGTATTACTAAAACAGAATGTTCAGTTAGCTTCTAAATTTCTCAACAACCATCTATTCTACCTTGACAAATAAACTCATTCTTTATAATTACAACCTGATCAAAGAACAGAAGGTGACAACTGAACACTGCTGGTATTTTTCATTTAGTGTAAACGCACCAGATGTGTCGTGTGACTTCGTTACCTAATCTCATCTGTCTGTCTTACCCACAGAGTCACAGCCCAGGATTAGCAGCATTCTGGCCTCAGCAATGGTTTCGAAGTTCGGTCCGCTCACCATACAGTAAACTCCCTCTCTAATGAAATCACTGCAGCCGAGCTCGGAGCCCACATCCAACGCCAACCGTCTCAGATCCTTACTGTACGCATCCGACATACAGGGAAACCTGATCCCAAAACTGCAGACAGACAGTCACACAGATATACAGGTAAACTGGATCCCAAACTTACAGACAGACAGTCAGAAAGAGACGAAACCTGATCCAAAAACTCCCGCCACACAGACAGACAGGGAACCAATTTAACCTGTAACATTAATCAAGTTGATTTAACCTCAGTGCTTGTCAGTCCCTCTGTCTGTCTGCTTGACCTGCCATACCTGTCTGCTAGCCACATGTGTTTTTACATGTCATATCTACTATCCAGACTGTCAGTGAATCAGTCTGCCTGCCTGTCCATCTGCACCTCCTGTCTCACCGCTCGTCATTGGGTCCACACAGCGGGTGTTGTCCGGCGAAGCCTGGCAGATTGATGTGGTCCTTGATGATCATGATGTCACCGACTTTAAAGTCTGGACACATTCCTCCTGAGGCATTCGTTACCACCATAGACTCCACACCCATCAGCTTAAAGATCCTCACAGGGAATGTCACCTGAGACAAGTGTAGAGACAGACAGGTAGACAGAAACGTCTGGGAGTTCAGGGACTCCCCTTCCACAGGGGCCTCCCTTCCTGGCATCCAGGAAGATCTGGATTACCCCATTTCACTCGTTTCAGTATGAAGGAGAAGTGCGTTGGTTCTCCTCTGAGATCCTCCTTCAGGGCAGAGTACGTATGTCCCCCATGTAAAACTAATTTCAGCTACTTAGATCCGAGCTACAGCGCTGAAAAGAAACCTGGGGCTGTTCTTTTATTTTCTATTAATAATAAATATTAGGAGGCACTGTTCCAGGCTTGGTTACTCCAGATATGTGGAACGCCACCTTCCTTTTCAGCTTTCATGATGCCTGATTTAAAGCATGGGAGAATGCTTCCTCTGATTCACAACCTTCCTTTACGGAGGGACGTAAGCGCCAAGAGTCATATGCAGTGAGCTTCAGCTCTATTACCAAGATCATCAACTTGTGTGGGACTATAGTACTGACATGTGGTGTAGGATTAAAGACAACAGGAATGCTTTCCTTCAGTCTGGTGACATGTGGTTGTTCTTTTCTAAAGGAGGAGGGCAGATACTGATGGGGACTCACCTGACACAAGGAGTAACCCTCGTACAGGTGAAAGTGACCCTGCATGAAGACACAGGGGGTGTCCTCGATTGTCCCGAATACCAGACAGCCCTCATGACCTGGGACTGACACAAAGACACAGAAATAAAGACACATTATAGCAGACGAGAGAGAGAGATAATACATAAGCTCAAGCAGTATCACTGGAAGAGTTGTTTTATTCATATCATTTACATTTGAACATTCCATAGGATTTTACAGCACTTTCTTTTTTGAGTTACATTCACCATCTTCTCAACTTCATCAGTGTGCAACTGAATTCTCCTGATGCTTATTGAACAACAGAACACCCTGCAGCAGAATTTTGTTTCCAGTTACGACAGTGTCTTTTTAATTTATTCCTCTTTTGCCCCATTTCATCTCTTTCTAAAGATGATTTGATATGCTTTTTATAGACTAACATTCCCCTGACCTCTAGCAGGGGTTATCTTGGGGGAGGTTTGTGGGCGTTTCAGACTCACCTGTGCTAACAGGGAAGTTGGGGATGTCCTGGTACCTGAAAGTCTGTTTGTTGGTGGCTCCGTCGGCAAGCAGACCGAGTCCTGACCCGCAGATCACGGCCACCTTCGGACGGTGACTCGTCTGGTTCAGGAGCCACTCAGTGGTCAGTTTGTAGTCCTCGAAGGAACAGCAACTGGGGGGGCGTGTATGTGTATTTGTGAATTTGTGTTAAAAAATATTTCAGTCCATCTAACCAACATTTTAACATGTAGACAGAAAAGTGCTGAGAATCAGGTCTGTACTGTGTACAAATGAAGATGATTAACAGACTTCCTGTCTGTTGCTGCTGTTGCAAGTTTTTATCTTCACAAACAGAAACGCATACACAAACTGGTCTGAGAGCAAATTTTAACTGAAGTAACTGTAAAAGGTTTAACTGCAGTTCGAAGTTCAAGGAGCTAAATGTTGCTGTTCAACAGACAGAACGTTCAGCTAAAGACTGAGGAAGAGAAAAGATTTACTGTTATTAAATGTTTAAAGTTAACAGTGAAGTTACAGTGAACAGTAGGCGGCTCCTTTATACCTGTTGATCTGTTATCTCTAACAAAACCTGCTCTGAAGCAGGTTAAGTGTTCAGCATCAGTGAGCATGGCAACTTAACCCTGAAAAGCCAAAGTTGAAGGTGAAGTTGTTTGGTTGCTAAGGCTTGATGAGAGTTTCAGCTCTAATCTTAAACATGTTGAAAAAAGAATTAACAAGTTGCTTTGAATGTGTGTTGAGTCTGTTTGGTCTGAAAACAGGTTGTCAGAAAAATGAAAAAGTAGAAACTGATGTCAGAGCTGCTTCACTGACATGACAGATGTTGAGTTATTGCCTCGATTTCTGCTGTAATACCCTTACAGACAGAAAAAGTCATGACCTGAAAATAAAAAAATAATAGGAGTAGGGGGTCTTACCAGGAATTTCCTTTGGTGTGCATTTTCTAATTGTAGAGACTGAGGAAGAAGACTAAGAAACAAGCGAGACAAGAGAAACGCACGGTGACAGTTTGGTCTCCTCTGATTGGCTGAGTCAGTCTGTAAATATAGCAGGAGGTTATTGACTGAGTGTCCATGACCTTTGAACTCTACAGTCTGCACAGTTGAAGGTTAAAGATCAGAATCGCATCAAATCAAATGTGACAAAGTGTGAGATCAATAAATATCACAACAGGATCTGTTTGTATGTTTGGTTCTGTGGTGGTGATTTTTATTTGAGGGGAACGTTCATCACATGCATCATCTTGTTTTCCTCAGGCGTGAGATTTACACCACATTTAAAGATTGATGAGAATACACAGATAAGGGCTTTTCCAAAGTGATACAACAGTCACATGAGATAAAAACACACAGAAAATCCAAGTCTGCATACGAACTGAAACAGGAGGTAAATACAAACGCAACAACAGGCGGACATAAGGGAAACAGATCACACTGGGTCAGGTGCAGGAGGGCTGTAAAGCTGGTTTACCCCGACCTGGGACTTAAGTGCACTTGACGGGGGAGTTGTGGCCCCCTCATTAGTTCTATATCAGTCGCAGAGGTAAGTATTTTATGATTTGTTTTACTATGGTCTATTATTTCTGCAGTCCCAAACAAGCAGGCAATGCAACACATAGTAACAGGAACACAAGACACAAACAGTGATCCCCTACAGTGCTGACACAGAAGAACATGAGGTAGATCACAAATCAAAAAACAAGTCCAAATCTATATTACCTAAAAGGCATTACCATATACAGTACACACTACTGTACATCCAAAAATACTACAGAAGACAATATACAAAGTCTGCTGCATGGAGATATTAGAATTTTTGTTTTTTTAAATACAAGGAGGATATCATTACTAAAATCTGCGTTTCACTTCCTGGTTAGAGGTGCCAGGTTAAACTGGACTCAGTGTAGTTCAGGTACATGTTGTGTTACTGCTGTTTCACTTTGTATAGAGATTACACTGAATTTTGATTGGTATTAGTGATTAGTAAATGGTTATACTGATTGATTATCAATTTTATGTTTGCAGGGAGGAGAGATGAGGCCATCTTGATGGCCAGTTGTCCTGCACCTGTGGAAGGAAGGCAGATTATTCTTCACTGAGACCACGGGGATTCCCCTGGTCCTCTGATCAGGGGGGTTTCTAATCGACATCACAAGACAGTGTGAGGAGGAAACCTCTAACAATGTGTTCATGTTCAATCAAACTCAACCATCTGGTAAGTAAACTTTAGTGTTTTATTATCAAACTGTTTACACTGAGCACGTGCAGGCAGTCATATGACATCCCCATCACCTACAAGCTAATAGACTAACAGCGTTTCCTGTTAGTGAGGCACCTGATCAATCGTTAACTAAATTCCCTAATCTCTCCAGTCTGACATCAGCTGGTCTCCTCATAGAGACACTGCAGTGACATCAACAAACCTGTTGGTAACATCGCAGTGTTCTGATTGGTTGTTGTAGTCCAGAGGATTAATTGAGTGTTTTTAGGATCCCTTAGTGTTTCTGATCATCGCCTCCATCATCTTCCACTGCTCTGGAGTCACCTGAGATACAAACAAAAGTTTTATTTATAAATATAATACACAGGTGTTTCCATCAGTGTCTATTTGTCAGCAGAATGACACTGACCCTGCGCAGCTCATTGAACTCGCCAGCCATTGACACATACTCTCCTCCATCGAATCGAATCACCTGAACACAAACACGCAGACATTAACTTCACTCTGATACGGGACTTTATACCAAATCCAACCTTTGGTCTCAGATCAGTTTGAACTTTCAGGATCAGTATATACTCACAGCTCCAGACATCCAGGTAGCATAGTTGCTGCTCATGTACGCTGCTAAGTTTGCGATCTCAGCTGGTTTTCCGAGTCGACCCGTCGGGATCCGACCGATCATCGCCTTCTCAAACGCTCCTGTTGGGTCCAATCGACTGAAAGCCCCCTTAACAAAACAAAAAATAAAAAATGTAAACATCAACAGAAGAGCAAACAAACAGACATCATCAGCTCTGGTCAGGTGGCCAGTACCTTAGTTCTAATCGGTCCAGGCTGGATGATGTTAAACCTGTGGCCATAGCGCCCCCACTCTGCAGCAAGAGACCTGAAATCCGCAACAGTAATGACAATAATGAACAACATCATTCTGATGATAAAGACAGTCTGATCTGAGTTCAACATTTTCTCTCTGTTCTAGTTGTAATCCCTGTACACATGAAAGGTTAAAGGTCAACCTTACTTGTATAGTGCCTCAACTCCGGCCTTCGCCGATGCACTTGGGACAACGAAACCAGAACCGGACTCAGCGTAGATGGTGGTGATGGCCAGGAAGGAAGCACCTGAACAACAATAAGTGGCAGCACCTTAATCAGCAAACACAAACTGCAAACCACAGTCAACAAAAAGAACAATAAACCAAAAACAACACAAACAACAATCGGCTTCTAAATCTCCTTAAATTAAATAATTAAATTTTCCATGGCCTTTCTGACCGACTGGATCAGTCTCTGACCTTTCTGACTCTGGATCAGTCTCTTGCCCAGCTCCAGAGTAACAAAGGCTGTCCCGTTCAGGACAATGTCAGTGATGCTCTTCCAGCCGTTTGGTGACAGACGCTCTGATGGACAGACAAAGTTTCCTGCTGCGTTGTTGATGATCACCTGTAGCAATCAGGACATGCCATGCTGTGATGTCATACTTTCATAGGCAGTTCAGTCTCTTGCAGAAACTTTCAGTTTACAGTTTAATTCCCCTTCTTATGATGTCATACTGCATCTAATAAGGACGTCACACCATACTTATGCTGTACTGTGCGTGTGTGTATTTTTTACATCAGGAAGTCCTGTCAGACTCTCCATCTGGTCGACACAATGAGAGACGGCCTGAGGATCTTTGACATCACACTGAACCACGTGGACCTGAGGACAGAAGGTGGTGGGAGTTTAGACCAGCTCAAAAAGTTCAGACCAGTCCAGGTTCTGGTTCCGACAGAGTTTCTGATTCGTCACCTTGTTTCCAGTCTGGCTGCTGATCTCCTCTGCTGTCTGCTGCAGGACGTCCAACTTCCTGAACAACAAACACGAGTGAGCTGACGTGGTGGACGAGCACGGAAGATGTGGTTTCCTCAGGTCCTCTCATAAGATACTGCAGGTTCAAACCCTGTGTGGCTTAACTGTCTGATCCACAGGCTCTTAACCAAAACCCTGCAGCTTGATCTCTCCTGTCTGTAGTGTGTTAGGAGTGGGCCACACAACTAACTGTTCCATAGGATCAGCAGAAACACAGTATATTAGAAAAAAACACTTCCCATAATGACATGATGTCTGACCTGCTATAACGTCAGGGCTGGCCATTTTTTAAAGCTTTTAGGTTTTTTATTATTGTTGTTTTAGTGAGGGGTTAGTCATATAACCTCTGACCTGCTGGCAATGACACACTGAGCTCCTAGCTGTGACAGGGTGGTGGTCATGGCTCGGCCCAGTCCTGTTCCCCCTCCTGTGATGAAGGCCACTTTGTTGTTGAAAGTTCCTGCAGGCAACATGGCACCTTCAACCGGGGGGAAGAACCCAGACTGAGGAGGAGAACTGGACTGAAGAACCCCTGAGCAGTGGAACCATGACTGGAACAGACAGGAGGGGTTTGAGATGGAGGTGGTTTCAAAACACACACACACACACACACACACTTATTGTTATGCTTTATACATGTCAACCTGATTTGTCTGTCTGAAACAACAGAAACAAGGGCAGAGACTCTTTACACCAACAGACACCTGCAGACTTACCAGTGGTATAACCTGCGATTGTCAATACTCGTGCACACTGAGCTGCATGCACGCGCAAGAAATGCCACGGAAACTGGGAGAAAGGTCAAACTACAGTAAGAGTCCATTTATTAATTTATTGCGCGAGACTCAATCCGCTTTTGATGGACGGGTTTCACCATTGTAACTTCACAGTGCACAAATTCAAACAAATTACTATTTTTTCCCAGCTATGTCTTAAGTTAAGTTTGTAGTTTTGTGTCTCACCCTGTGAAGTGAAGTCTTCAATTCTCCTAAGAGCCCCGTTCCTCTCCGAAACAACGCCATGTTTTTCAGGAACTGATGACCCCTGAACTGGAAGATACCAACATAGAGGATGAGCAGGTGGGATAAGAAAGGGACGCGGTTTGAATTTACTTTAACCCACACCCATTCACCCCTGTAAGGCGCAGTGGTTCAGCCCAGGTTGTGCCGATGATCACACGTTACCTTAATATGTAGAATATACCGTTAATTCAGGGGGAAAACTCGACTGTGTGTCTGATGTCTCTTCTTAAACTAAACTTCACACGGAATTTGGTCAATGGTCGATCAGTTTTTCTAATTATTAACCTGGTTAATTTAGCTTACAATACTTTTATTTTGAAGGACTATCTGATTCATAGGATAATTACGGTACCGGTCCGGCGTGGTCTGACCGTCCGACACGTCGGAACGCGGAACCTTTTAAAAAGCAGTAGCTGATGGATCAGCGAAGTTGTTGATTACCTATTATTGATGAGAGATGGATACCCGAGTCTCTGAACCCGAACTGATTCTAGTCTTCAGCGGAAAACGGAAGTCTGGAAAAGATTTTGTAACGGACATGATCCAGGACCTGTAAATGCATCTTGTTTGTTTGATCAAATATTAGCATTAACGATTAATATTAGTATTTAATAGTTAAAAACCTATTTTAATGGAATACCCGTGCAATGCAGGACGATAACTCATTCAACTTTGTCTCCTCATGCAGTTTGGGACCTGACGTCTGCTGCGTCCTGCGTCTGTCAGGACCTCTCAAACAGCAGTATGCTCAGGTGAGACCTGAACCTGCTGACCCTCATGTAACATGTCACCAGGTAACACCACTGTGATTGCATCTCCATGGTTCTGCTGAATCATGCCGGTCCTGCAGGAACACGGTCTGGACCTGGACCAGCTGCTGGGACCTGGTCTCTATAAGGAGCAGTATCGGGCAGATATGATTCATTGGGGAGAAACTCGACGACGGCAGGATCCTGGATTCTTCTGTCGTCTAGCAACCAGAGGAGCACGGCAACCAGTCTGGGTACATCATCTCCCGAAAACGTCACCGCATCCTCTTCTTCTCACTTTATTGCCGCCATCGTCTTGTTTTGCTAGATAACATACTCACACCCCACTCTGATTGGCCAGGTGGTGAGCGATGCGCGAAGACTGTCAGACCTTCAGTGGTTCTGGTCCGAGTTTCCTCGACAGACTCGAAGTGTCCGAGTTCAATGTTCAGAAGAAACTAGGGAGAAGAGGGGGTGGAGCTTCACTGCAGGTGAGTCTGACCGATCCCCAAGTGACCCCGCCTAGTAAATTTCACCTGGTGAGTTTTGGATTGATTACACCATTACCTGTTTGTCTCTCAGGTGTGGATGACGCTGAGTCAGAGTGTGGGCTAGACACTGGAGTTAAATTTGATTGGATAATCACTAACGAGGTTGACGCCCCCTCCTTGGACCAGCAGCTGCAGCCAATCCTGAAGATGGCGAAGGAAGCAGCTGATCGCCACTGATTGATAACATTATTGATGAATGTAGATGCTCATCGTCAGCAGCAGGTCTGAACTGACCATTGTTTTCTTTCTAACATTCATTAAAGTTTTTCATTGTCAACTCACGGTGTTAAAAAGTGGATGAACTTTTCATCAATAAATCATTACTCACTGGAGAGAAGTGGAGACGACTGCAGCTCCATCTCCCTCAGGCTAAAGACATCATCTCTCAAAAAACTGTGTGTGTGTGTGTGTGTGTGGGGGGGGGTGTCTGACTTCTGACTGGAAAAATCTGTGATGAATAAAAGGTTGTCTTTCACAAAAATAAAAGTTTGATAAAAATGATCTAATAGTGGGGGGGGGGTTAATTTCCATGCAGCTGGGTTTTCAACATCTGCTGTTTATTTTTAAGCTGCGAGTTAGAAATTAAACATTGACGTAAAGTAATAACGTACATTTACATTTGCAAATGTACTTCAGTACAGTTCTCAGGTGCTATTTTAGTTTTCTGTTGTTTTATATTTCTTTTCCCCTGTAACTTTGAATGGAAAACATTTATCTGCCAGCTGCAAACCATGATTGACCAGCAGCAGATCATATTTATGACCCAGACATTCAAACTGTCAGTAAATAAAATCCAGCAAGTCTCAGTTTGGATCTACGTAGCAGTGATGGTGCTTTTATTTTATAAAATCTTGTCATGATTTATTACAATGAGCTGTGACATCAGCACAGTAATGACATCCTCACTGGCTTCCAGGTAAAAACATTTCTGAACTTTATTCATGTCATCAGGTCAAAAGTCACCTGTAGAAAAAAAACTGGGGGTGTGATTCTGACCTGTTTGGCCCCTGGTTTGCCATTTATGGCAGTGGAAGCCTCACTGTGATTGGCTACCTTGAACTACACTCCCCAGGAACAAAAATAATAAATCATTGGCTAACAGGAAGTTGGCTGTAATCAATCAAACAATCAATTATTAATTATATTGGCAAAGAAAACTAATGAGAATAAAGACAAACCGTTCACAAAAACACTTGATTAGTTGTTAATTAGTTAATTAGTTCTTAAGGAGGGAATGGTTGTAAGTCACTGTTAAACTCCCTTATGGACAAAAAAACCCAGCAGTTCCTCGTCTGGCCTCCCTCACATAATACTGGGGGGGGGGGCATTGTCAGTTGGGGTGGGGTGGGGGGTGAGGGGGTGAGGGGTGGCCAGACAGGAGGAGGAAATTAAAGCAATACTTCAAATGTAACTGAGAGGTTCAGAGAAGGAATGTGTGAAAGCAGGAATCATCAAGGGGGGGGGGGGGGTACACCACCCTGACAACTCCCTCACAGCCACCTGGAGAAGAGGAGCAGTGGAAGAGGGGGAGGAATGTTTGGGCCACTAAATTGCCTGACATCCACCAAGCAGCCAGTGGGAGATGGGGGGTGTTTTGGCCACCAGAAAGAGAGGAGTTGAAGGAATAACAATGGAAAGAGGTTCAGCAGCAGGAGGTGCAGATTTAAGAAGGCGTAAGATGTTTGGCCACAAAGTTCCCTGACATCAACCTGTCAGGCAGCAGAGGGAGAGGAGGAGGAGCAATGTGTGTGTGTGTGTGTGTGTGTGTGGGGAGGGGGGGGCTTCAGCAGGAGTTGAGCTCCTCCATGGTCTGATTCAGAGTCGCCTGAAGCTCCATGTTAGCGTTTCTAGCCGAAGTCAGAGCATCTGAAAACAAAAACAAACAAATGGTCAGATATGAATCAGATGTGAACGCCCACCTGAATGTCTCTGAAGCGATAAGTCCCGCCCTTAAATAAACAAGTCCCACCCTTGAATAAATAAACCCCACCCTTGAATCATCAAAGATAATTTCTGATTACTATTTACTGCGGAGGAACCAATTCTCTGCACAGTCTCACCTTCCAGGTCATCGATGTTTTTCTCCATTCTGGCCACTGAACGTTCGGCACTCTCGGCTCTGGCCTCAGCCTGGCACACAGGAACAGGTGAGATCACAGGTGAGAAACAGGAAGTCAGGAAGAGTCTCAGTAACTTTTCAAAGGTTAGCAATTTTTCTGAAACATTTTAAGAAATATCTGATAAGCATTTGTTTAACATCATCTCACCTCCTTGAGTTTGCTGCTCAGGTTCTTGATCTCCTCTTCATACTTGTCCTCCTTCTGAGAATACTGAAAGAAAAACAACAACCAATCAGAGAACCGGGTGCACAGACAACAACCACTCAGGTGTGAGGACACTGAACATGTTGCTCCAAACACTAATGTTCTGCCATGAAGTTACTGGTCAACACCCCCCCATCCCCCCATCCCCTCCTCCTCCTCCTACCTTCTCAGCCTGGGCCTCCAGAGACTTTGAACTAGTGAAGACAGTTTTCAGCTCCTCCTCCAAAACTCGATACTTACTGCAGGTCAAAGGTCACATCAGACAAAGGGAAATGTCATGTGTTGTGTGTAGTTGTGTGTCATTGGTTTTGTGTCATGGTGCACCAGTTGTGTGTAGTTGTGTGCGGCAGGTTAGGGTCATGCAGAGCGTGGGAGAAGGAGCTGAAGCAGCATCTAAATTTCAGAGGTCACTGGAGGTCAGGAGGAGGAGTTCATCTGATTTGATTGGCAGCAGGTGGAAGCTCAGCAGACCCTCAGTACCTTGTCTTCAGATGCCTGCAGGCTCTTCAGTGATTGGTCGAAACTCCTCAACTGTTCCTCCAACCTCCGAACCTTACTGATAGACAGGTAGGTGGATCGACAGGTAGACGGGTGGAGAGAACAGGCAGACAAGTAGCAGGATGTAGGAAGCAAGACATGCAGCGGCAGACATGTTTCCATGGAAACAGACAGGAAGAGAAAGATGGATGCAGTATGATTAGAGCACTGTTAGTGAAGCAAAGTGACATCATACTGAGGTCATCAGGTGACATGCAGCAGGGGAGTGATCAAGTATGTCCCCAACCCTGATTCTGCAGCCGGAACGATATGGGCGAGAATTATACATCATTTAATAACCCCTTCTTTATCAGTTTTATAAATCAATCTTACACGAATGTGACCTGGATTCATTCATGAAAAATCATGATTTAATCTGAATCTTATCACCAAAATGACAACTAGCTTTTCATAACAACAACAACAACATCACGCCTGTTGACCTGTCTGTGTGCAGCTTCATGCTGTAAGCAGCTGTAAGACATGCAGTGTGTGTTTATGCAGTGGTGGCATCATTAGGTACACCTGTACAGTCTGATCCAGTGCAACGCTTCAGTGCCATGTTCTATCACACATGGCTACACTTTCAGTAGAAATTCAAACATTTGTTCAAATGTGAAAAAAAATTCAAACACTCATGTTTGAATCTCAAATCTACAGTTTTATCCTCTCAGCAGACTGTTGGATGTAGTTCAGCTGCCGCCGCTGTAGGCAGAGCAGGTTGTCCACCAATCAAAAGGTCGGTGCTCCTGATGGTGAGTGAGTTTGTGAATGGCAGTGTAGCGTAGAGCGCTCTGCGTGGTCGAGTAGACAAGTGCTTTATCTATCAGTAACTGAGCTTATCAATAAAAAAATAGGAGGACAGTAGTGATCAAAGCCATGCTGATCAGATAATCAGGACACGGCAGCTGGGTCTTCACTGTAAATGACTCAATTACTGATAAAGACAGAGCTGTTTCCTGACTGACAGCTTGACTTCCTGAAAGCTCAACTCCACAACCAAAAGAGGAACCTTGCCTGGTAAAGTACCCTTCACCACACTCATCCTCCGTGTACGCAAAGTGTAATGTGTTTACTACATGAATATACTATGCACCCATCAGCTAAGGGTTAAGATTTACCCTGTTAATTGTGTGCATGTGTGTGTGTGTGTGTTTGTAATAAACCTCTCGCCCTGCTCAGCCCTGTCTTCAGCACGTTCCAGTTCTCCTTCCACCATCACCAGTTTACGAGCCACCTGTCAATCAAACACATTTAACGAGACAGTTGTATTTTATAGATGCAGGCCTGCAGATGTAGCTCAGAGAGGAGAGATCATTAGAGTCCGACATGTTGCAGAATTTCAGCAGCTGATTGAAGCATAAACATCAGATTATCCAACATGACATTTAAATGTAATTAAATTTGTTAGAGGTTTGTTAAATCAGAGACATTTCCATCAGATATATGTGGTGTATATGCCCACCTCCTCATATTTCCGATCAGCCTCCTCAGCGATCTGTTTGGCCTCTCTCAGTTGAACCTCCAGGTACTCCATCTTTTCTTCGTCCTTCAAAGCTCTGTTCTCGATCACCTTCATGCCTCTGGTTGGGGGTCGGGGAGACCGAGAAACTTTGTCAGTACTGATCTCTAATCAGCGTAGGAGTCATTTTCTGTTGAAATGCACGGATTCATTTCTACACATTAACAGATCCCTGACTCTTAAAAATAAAATGCTTGAATCTTGTGTCATTTTAATGTTTTAAAAAATGAAGCTGCAGTGAACGAGGACATCCTACAAAGAACATTTCATCATCATCTCTCTTTCTGTCTGTATGAGGAGGAACTAGCGAGGACACAGAGCAGGTAATACTCCCTTCTGTGCCTGTACTCAGGCCTGAGCACTCATGCGTCAGGTAAATATCCCTGACCTCTCGCTCTCGTCAGCAGCCTTCTCCACCTCGTCCAGTTTGTGGAGGGCGGTGGCCAGTCTCTCCTGAGCTTGGTCCAGATTCTCCTCACTAAGCTGCAGACGACGACTCAGTGAAGTCACCTCCGACTCCGCCTGCAAAACATCCAGCAGCAAAAAGAGAGCCCGTAGTCAGGTTTACCTCAATCACGTAAATATTCAGGTACTAAAAATCAGGGGGCGGTTGCACTTAGAGGGCTTATACCTGGTCTTAAGGTAAGTTGGTCGTACTTTGGTGTACTAAGTCTAACGCAGTTACTCCAGTTACACCATCAAGGCTTACAACCTTCTCACACCTGGCCAAGGAGCAGGTATGAAGCCAAAATCTAGGCCAGTTAAAGCAGGTGAGGTAGAAAGCTGCAGGACATGTTCTGACTGCGATCCCCGCTGCTCACATGCACAACTGCAGCACAGTCAGGTGGCATTGCTCAGTGTGTGCGTGTTGATGCTTGTAACATGTGGGGAATGCCAATGTGAATGGCAGGGCAAATCCCCAAAGTGGCACACATCTTTAAGACCCCAGGTAGTGAGGCTAAGCTTAAGTTTGGTTTGTACAGCTGCTGTGAGGGAGGCACAGCAGGAGGCGCTCCGATCAAGACATGGACTGCCGAGCCCCTCCCCCACCCCCTCTCTCCCCAGCTCTATACACAACGAAGCAAACGCAAAGAAAACACAATGTATTCTATTTGATTTATGTTAATTAAGAAATGAAAAGTAGCCTCAAAGCCTGCAGTACAGTAAACTGATGAGTTAATGAAGCAGCGTGTGGTGTGGATGGTTATGTTCACCAACCGCTAATTTAATGCTGGACAATAAACGAACAGCTGGAAACATCTGCTTCTCTGATGAAAGTCAAAACAAGAGTTCCTGAGCTCTGGAAAGAACCAGTGACTCTGTTATCACACACAGACACACACTTCACTGACTTACCAGGACTCAGTGAAGTGTGTGTGTGTGTATGTGTGTGTTATCAAAGGCTCCACATTTCCTTATCACACACAATGTGTCCACACTCTAAAATACACAGCTGCAGTACCACAGCTTACTGCAGGATGGTCTAGGGCTGCTATAAACCAGGTGTGTTTTTAACTGACCCAGGTGGCTCAGTAGGACGTCCCCTGATCACAGGGTTGGTAGTTCGATTCCCAGCTCCTCCTGGGGCTGAAATGTCTCCAAACATTATCGCTGCAGCCTGACTGATACCGGTGTTGATGTTTGGGAGTTTAGACTCTCTGATGAAGACTTTGAGCCGATGGTCATTTTTAACCAAAAACAATCTGGATCAAGTATCATTACTTTTTATGGACTAACTAAATGGACCTGCAGTACCACAGTACTGCAGTCCTACACAGTACTTCAGATTCCCCTCTCTCACCTACAACATACCACACATTCTGTGACAGCAGGTATTCATGGCATCTGACACAACCAGAGGAACCATGATGAACCCAACAGAACCCCAGAGCAGACGCTCTTCCACCTGTACAGGTGTGTGTACCTCCTCTCTGCTCCTCTTCTCCTTCTCCACATCCCTCTGCAGCCTCTCGGCTCTCTCCTCAGCCTCCTCGGCCTGCTCCTGCAGAACTTTGATCTTCTTCTTCACAGCCTCGATGCTGTTCACTCCTCCACTCATGGTGCTTTCTTCTACTGCAGAATAAAAAAGTTATTCTTATTAGTGGAGTCCCTAAGGTAATGGTAGTTTCTCAGGTATCATTATCTCAGCTGTTAAACCTCCCATAAGTAATCTGGGCATCTCTGAACAAGCCCTTGAACCTGGAGCAGCATGTAAATTGTTTGGTTTGGTTCCTGTTTCTGCCAGCTGAAGAACATTACCAAACCTAGACCTACGATGTCCCGAGCTGACATGGAGACTTTTCTGAAACCTTTACAGGGGGTCCGAAATACTTAGACCCAGTCCTCTAAAAAGGCCCATGTAACACCAGACTGGCGTTTCACTGGATGTCCATCAAATCCAGGTTTCAGTGTTCTTGTGATGACATTCAGATCTCTGCAGGATCAGACACCTCTCTACATTAAAGATATAATGCAGACCTATATCAGGAGAAGGACTCTGATCAAGAGCTCGGTCCAGGTTCAAGACTAAAGGATTGCGAGACTTGGTGGTAGCAGCACCTAAAGTTGGAAAAACTCTCCCTTTGGACTTGAGGTATGTGGACTATGGACACCTTTATAAAGATGCTGTATAACAAAGCTGTACTTTTACTTTTCTCTCAGGTCTCAGACTGAGCAGTGATTGCATCACTCTGCGGTTTGTAAAAATGTGAAGGTAAATGTCTAAATTTCTTTTGTACTTGAAGAATTACATTAATCATCGTGAATTAAAAGTGAGCAGCTTTCATTTGTCTTACACTGTAAAGAACTTAAACTGAACCCTGAGTCTCTCAGAACTCTGCTCAACACTTTTACTGTGTTATGATGATTTACACACCCGACGCTTTATTGCTTAACCTAAAGAATCATCACAGATCCATCCCCGGTGTCATAGAACCACCTGGGTCTGACAAACAGATTGAGTTTATTAAGGAAAAAACAAGCTGATTAAATCATCGATTATTGAGTTCATTATTAACCTGGAACACTTTTCATCAAAACTCAATATAATTTCATTGCCTCGGCACATTCAGAGATGACTTCAGTTATTTAAACCACAGCTAGCGTCGGTGAACCTTTGCAGCATCGTGTTTAAAATCGCAGACTAACAGAGGTCTGTCAATAAAACACTTTTTAATGAAGTTAATCTTATATATTTACTCCAACATCAACTTCCTTCACTTTATTTCTGACGTTCTGACGACAGATAGCAAGTTAGCTCCCGCTGCTAATGGTGGACCACCGCCCTGTTAGCTGGCTACATGCTAGCAGAGCGCAGAACTAGCTGAGACCAGGTGAGCTGTACCCGTGTGATCCGTCTCACCTGTCCGAGTTGTCTGAAGAATAAACACCTGTGGTTCTAGCCCGACTTCACCTGAACGCGTCACCTCCCAGTTAGCAGAAGCCTAGCTGTTAGCGGCTAACGGAGTGAAGCTGCCGTCTTACTTTCTAAACTCAACAAAGTTTTACAATACGTCGGAACCAGCTCACGGACTCTGGTCTTACGGTCTGAGTGCTCTGAATGTTCTGGTTCCTGTCTGTTTCGGCCCTTGCCCTGGTGCTGGTCCTGGTTCTGGTTTTCGTCGCTTCCTGATCCAGCCAACTCCCAACTCAGGACCACACCTTCTTCCGGGTTAAATTCCCTCCATAGGAAGTGACAGACGCTGACTTTCCAAAATAAAAGATGGTAAAATCGTTAATCTTCCAAAGTAAAATCCAGAATTCGTCCTGTAACAGACAGATATACGATTTATACATATACATATCCACGTATATGATGGAGAGAGTATCCTCAGTAATACAGTACTTCAGTGCTTTGGGTACTTAAGTCGTTACACATCATCGTTTATTTACTGTTAATTGATCAATTGTCTTTATGTAAAATCTGATTCTGTAACCTGTCAGAGTTGTGCAGTAAAAATGAAATGCAGTGGAGGTACCTCTGGCCTCTTCCTCTTCTCTCCTCTTCTGATGATTTACTATCCATCACACACACACACACACACACACACATATATATATATATATATACACACACACACATTAAATATGAAGAATTTTAGGATTTTGATGTGCAGAAATAAAAGACAAACAGCACCAACATGTTGTCCAGCTGATTAGATTTATAAAGAACACACATAGACAGAATCAGAGCATAAAAACAACAAACTTACAGCAGAAATCATTTACACTTTTCTGATCAAATCTTTATACAACAAACACTAACTTCACTTTAATGTTTCTACTGTTTAAAACGTTAAAATACATTTAAATAAGAAGCTGCTGCTATTATTGACTTTACTACAGTTTATGTTTAATGAGCTCAGTCTGAGTTATAAACTGCTGTCCAACCTCTCAACATCATAAACCTGAATATTACAGCATCATGTCAGAATATTACAGCATTATTGTCACTTGGACACTGGATCAGTCTGTAAAATTTGTCAGGTTACTACTGTGGAATATAAGATATACATGCTCTGATGGTTCACAGATTGACATGGTTAATCTGGGAAAAAAATGATTACGCGTCATAGGTGATAAATTTCAGTTCTCTCCTGTTAAACTCAGCATAGTTAATGTTGGAAAAGTAAAACAATATACAGCAGCTTCACCTGCAGGTAGATCACATGATACAACAACATCTGTCATCCTGACACTATCTGGTAAAAACACTCTTAATTAAGAGCTGTAGCCGATATGGGATACAAAGCGTATAAAACTTTTTTTAAAACATTTTTACAGTTAAAAAGTCAGAGAACATGATTAGCAAAAATGTTTCAGGAAGAAAGATTAATTAGATATTGAAATGAGATATTAGATATTGAGATTGAGAAATTTACATTGTTTGTTTAATCACACGGAGTCAGTCTGGTCAATTTTCCATGTAGATTCAGTGGTAAATCACCGCCTCAGGGAGGTGTTTTCTAACTACTCGATTCGATTTGTTTGTTGAAATGTAAATGATGATGTACAGACCACAGCTCTTCATCAGTATTTTAAACATGTGTGGAATAAACTTTCATTTAAACGGTGGATTGATTGGATGTGACCTGTATCATGTGATCTGATGATGAAATATTTTAGAGCTCATAGTATTCAGTCCATTTTCTCTGCATGTTGTTTCAGTGTTGCAGGTGAACTCAGATGATTCCAGTTCATAATGTTCCAAACATTTTCAGCATCATTATCACTGCTGCAGCAGCTTTAGATTTAAAACAACTTCCTCAATATCGTCCAACATCAACTAAACTCACAGAGAGACGGGATGGTGTCCATGACAACATCTATGGCAACAGTATCCATGGGGATTCACACACACCCACAGCCTACACCCTGTTCCAATCTCTTTGTAAATTTATATTAGAAATGTTTCTGACTTTGTAATGATAAATCAAAGTTATGGGGAAAATTCATTCTCCATTTTAGTCATAATTTTTGGAGTGAAACAGATTCAAGGAGCTGAGATTCATCCCACTCTGGCCAGGTCCTGACTCTGAGCTCTTCTCTTTATATTCTAAAGTCTTGACAAACTGAACCAGACATGATCAATAAAAACAGCATCAAACAAGCCATTTGGTTCGTCCAACCAACCAATCAGTAAGACAATACGTTCAGGTTCTATACAAGTATTGGAGAAACATCCATGCTAACATGCTAACAGGAGCACTTCAGCAGTGATCTTAGGCTTCATTCTTTTTTTAATCTTTTTTCAAAAAAACCCCAAAACACTGCTCATCTACTATTCAACACTATATAATCCCACCCCCCACCCTCCAACATAGTCCCCAAATCCTGATCCACCTCCCCCCATCTGTAGTAACCTTCCCTTCCTCCTGCACAGGTAAGTGGAGGATAATATTGAGTCTATGGGTGAGTTCAGACAGAGCAGATGCACATCAATATTCACCTGAGAGTTTACCTGGGGTGTCACCAATACGTCTGCACACTGTAAATTGTGTGAAGTAAAAGTCCACTTCATGTTCAGTGTGAACAAGCTTTAAATTCCCCATCCTCACAGCTCTGATCCTGAAGTTGTCCAATTTATGGAAATGTTGCAACTTTTACTTTCCTCCCAAATTTTAAAACAAGATTTTTGGTTTCACATTTTACAGTATCACAAACACAGATTTGTTTTTTACTCATTACTGTGATAATAAAGTCTGACATAATCAAATATTTCTACTGTTGAACTAGTTTTAGATTTAAATTACCATATAAAAACAGTTTACACTGACACCATCTGTCATTATCATCTGGAGAACACTGTTTCCTCTGCAGATTAAAACAGATTATAACTCACCAAGATTCAACAGACAAATTACTGTAGATTGGATTAACCCCCCCACCCCCAAAACCCCCTGCCATACAGAATCTAAGTAAACCAGGACTGTCCCTCATACAGCAACTAAAGTGAACACAGCAGTTTTTGACTGCAGCTGTAGATACAGTATTCAAAGGCATTTTGGGTAATGTAGTGTGTTTCATATTTTTTCAATCAGTCTGCTTCAAACAAACCAACTGTCACCTTCCTGACACTATGACATCACGGACACCTCACTCAGTGATTGGCCAGCTGTGTGGAGGTGAGACAATGGCAAACTGAATTTAACTCCAGTTTTGAGAAGAAAAAGTCTGATCAACAATAAAATCTAAATTACTTGACCATGAAATACCTGGCCATTTTGAATTTGTCCAGATTTACCTAAAACGTCACCTAAGTTAAACAGGATGGAACAATATTAATGTCAGCCCACAGGAATTCAAGCTCTTTCTTTACATTCTTTACACAAATGGTCTCTTCTGTGTAATGTCTCACAGTGAGACCGAGTTATCGTCATTTTTACACCACATCTCGGAGGTCAGATTCAGAGACTAAGACACGTTGCAGAGGTAAGCAGCACGACACAGTGGCCCATCAGGACTGACATGAACACAGCGTGTCAGCTGTTTGTCTGAAGCAGACTGAGACTGATTCGCTGGAGGAGCTCGAAACCCCCCCATCCCCAACAGGCCCGATGAAACTGTAACCCCACCCAATATCATAAGCCCCGCTCACCGCAGCAGATGTGGGCAGGGCTCCAGCTGACGTGATGATATAAACAGGTCACACAGTTATGCTTCCTGTTTTAACCTAACAGCAACTTTCTGTCATAAAAGTATGACGGCTGAGATCAAAAGCATCTTTAAAACAGGAAACGACAATATCTCCAGCTGACAGTGACTGATCAGCCAGTGACATCAGCAGAGTCCCTGAGGTCATCAGGTGGAGGTGTGATGAGGTTAACTGGGATCAGCGCCACACTCACTCTCCTCAGGAATGTCTTGGAGATCTGAGAGGTTAGAGGTCAAAGGTAACCATGGTAAACGACACACATAATCCTTAACACTGGTAAATTATGGTTTTTAATTACCGATATTGATCTGATACTGACCTCTGGGGCTGTCAGAGCGAGGAGAAATCTTCATCAGTTCCTCCTCTTCCTCCTCATTTCCTTCCTCTAATCCGTCAAATTGGTCGATTGGATCCTGACTGGCTAATGGTGCAAGTGGGCGGGGCTCCAGTTCCCTATTACCACGCTTCTTGCTCATCTGCCAACAGATACACCTGAGATTAGTTTATCTTAGTTTAGGTTACATGAGTTTAATTTATTGTAGCTTAGTCAGACACTTTGACCCCCGCCCACCCCCAACACTTTGGTGAAACACCTAACCTACCTTTTCCTCTTTAATTACACTGATCTCTCCACTGCCCCTCCTCCTGCCACCTGGCACCACCTCCTCTCTGTCAGGCTCCTCCCCCTTCAGACGCAGCCGTGTCACTTCCTCCTGCAGGAGCTCCACCTGCCGCCGCAACAGCACTGCCTCCCCGCTGCAGTCTAGACCCGTGTCCCGCGACATTGATCGACTGAGGCGGGGGCCAGGGACAGGGCCAGGAGCAGAGCCTTGGGGGGTGGACGGGGCGGTACCTGTACTGACTAGCAGTGCCAGGAATGAGTCTTGACGAATCACAGCAGCCTGCAGAAGGAATCAGTGAATTGCAAGGCTTTAAACTTCATCATCATCATCATTATATGAATAGCAGACATTTTAATTCTTGTAAGTAAACAACAAACCTGCAGGGCGTGAAGCTGGATGTTCAGATTTATCAATCGCTGGCGGACATCCTGAGGAGAAGACAGGTGTCATCTGTTAAAAACTGCTGTGACTGGGCATAAACTGGGTCCATTTCATATCATTTGATTGCATCCTTGTTTTGCTGATTACAGCCTGCACAGAGCAGGATCATAATCCTAACACTAGAAAACAGGAAGTTACCTCGTTTAAGGATCGTTCCTGCAGCTGGTTTCCGTTTCTATCCTGAAAGGCAAAAAAGAAAATATTTTAAAGTCAGAGACAGTCTCCTACTCCTGTGGACACTGTTCAAACATGCAGAGCTTTTACAGCCGGGCTCTTATTTTGAATTCACTTCATCATAATGGAATCTCCTAAATTACTACTGAGACTGAGACTCTCCTGTTGCTGATTCCCTGTGGTTGTAAAGTTGATGCTCCCTTTAAATGTTTCTGTTTCCTTTTAGATTCACAGATCTCAGTAGGAGTCAGTCTTTCAGCAGCTTATCACACCAGACTTCATTCATAATCGGGCAGTTTTTACACTGCCTGTGTTAGTAGTGGTCGTCTTATTGACTAATCTAATCGAAAGACATTTCGTTTCACAAAGTAAGACTCATAATTTCAATGTGAGCCAACATGAAAAGCCTGTGTTCACAAGGTTAACGGTGCTGAGGTTTTTTGGGGGGGGTACCTTTGAGGAGCTGCCGTTCAAATCAAAAGAACCGTTCAGAGATCCAGAGTCACCATCTGAGAGAGAGACAGGTAAGTGTAGCTTATATGCTGCTGTCAGTGTCAGTTCGTCAAACAATAACTGTCTAAGATTTTCCTCTTCTCCCTTTTGTTCTATCACAGTGCAAATTTCATTACATTACTGTTATCTGACATTTTATACAGAAAGTGATTCATAGATCTTTTGAGAAAATAACTGGAAGATTTATTGACAATGAAAATAGGTGTGAGTTGCTAAAATATAGCCTCAAGGTGACAGGAGACTCACTGCTGAGTTCCTGGTTGCCATTGGTTACGGTGGATCTCTGGATGTTGGAGTCTAATAACAGCTTTGTCAGTTTGTCCACTGAAAAATGAGAAAGAAGTTCAGTTCAGTTGCAAGGAAAACACATCATCAGTTTCTTATCAGTTTATAAAATTTAGAGAGCTCTACCCTCAGCGATGGAAGCGGTGAGGAGCGGCTCGGCCTGAGGAGCGTGAGGAGTGTCGGCCCTGAAAAGGTTCCTGCAGGACAAGGAGCCAGAGGCAGTCTTGGAGGAGGAGGTGCTCACTTCCACATCTCCTTCTTCTTCTGTGCCTTGCCTTCCTGTCGCCTCCACCAAGTCAGAAAACAGGGTCACGCGCTCCTGCAGGAGCTCCAACACCTCCCTGTCCTTCTGCTGGATATCAGCTGGGAGGAGGGAGGAGGAGAAGAGAAGGAGAAAAAACTCTTAATGAAATCTCACAGTGTAGTAGAAGGTGCATTAGGGGGTGCAGTAGGAGGAGGAGCAGTACCTCTGAGTCTTCGCAGTAAGGCTTTGTCTTCGGTCTCAATGAGAGGAAACTCGTCTCTGGACGGACAGCTGCACACAAGACATATGATACTATGAAGTACTCAGTACTACATACTGTACTGCATGCTGCACTACAGAGTACTGTGTTTTGTGAGTTTTGATCATTGTGGATGCTCACATTGTTATCGTTACCATTCTTGGTCTGCATGACCCTTAATACTAAGACAAAACAAAAAAACGAATAGTTACAGTAAGATTAAAGGTTACTCTAGAACTGACCTGAGAGCAGCCTGCTGGATCCGCATCATCCAGGTCCGGCGGTCATCTTTAGATGAAGCGTGCAGCTCGTACATCTCTGGAGGGGTGGAGGCACTGAGCAGGTACATCCCTCGCTCCTGATTGGCTATATCTCTGACAATCAGGTTTGTCAGAGAGACCACAGGAGACTTGTCCTGAGACATACAGAGAGAAAGACAGGGGGACAGACAGGCAGGCAGAACATTAACATGAGGTGTGGAGAGTGGGTCGGTGTATCTGGACTTATCAGACCAACAGAGTCTCCATGCTTCTGCTGAGACAGAACCAGTAGGCTGATCTCAACCGGAGCTGTGTTTACTTCTCTTGGACTGTCCATTGTTCATGAGTATACATAGTGCCAGAACCTCTGAGGTCAAAGGTCGATCATGGGCATGAGGATATGTGAACACCGGCGTGACCAGGTGTGACTCACCAGTGATGCAAATGTGAACTTTTGGTCTTTCTCCTGAAGAAAAACCAGGATGTCTGACATGATCAGGACCTGCACATCTGCACACAAACACAGAGGCTGGTGAACAGGTGTTCATACATAGGTCCATGTCACAACACAGCAGGGGAACAGGTAAATATGTGATAAAGCTTCAGTCTGTCCTACCTTTCATCCTGGAGCCCTGGACCTTCCAGTGGAGTGTCCCCTCATGAAGAAGCCTCCTCCTCAGCAGTTCTCCTCCTCTGAAGACACCTCCTCCCCGGACCTCTGCCTGGGCCCGGGGATCCAGACGGGCTTGGATCTCCTGCAGCCTCCTAGTTCGGTCCAGCTCCAGCACCTCCTGGTCCACTGAGCTGATCAGCTCCTTCAGGAGTTTCAGCGCTTGGCTTACAGTCTGCGCCTCCTCTTCTCTGCCTGCAGGTGGTCATGGGAACACGGTCATGCCAGAGGTCAAAGGTTATTCGCCATCAGAGGTCAGGGGCTTTTACAGGTCACATTATTTTTAGATTAGATTGAGGTCAATAGAGGTCAAAGGTTATCAGAGGTCAGAGGTCAGAGGATACCTTTGGTGTTGTCGAGGATTCGTTGAATGAGGACAGGGTACTTTGTGATTCGTTGCGTCACCAGTAGGATGCATTCCTGGACGCCATGACGACGGAGCAGAGGACCACGACAGGCACGCTAAGCATTATGGGATTAAAAGAGAAACAGAAGGACAACATAAACACAGGTATACAAGGTCTAAACCAGTTAAATCATAAATAAATAAATAAATAAATAAAACTGAACCTTGGATAAATACATATTGCTCCACATCCAAAACAAGATCTGTTTCAGTCTATGCAGACAGAAACAGTCCAAACCAGATGCAAAGCCTTGTTAAGACTAAAGCAGTGCATCATCCTGGTCCTTTAAGTTTAAGTCTAGGTTCAGGTCCATGTCCTGGTCCGGTTTCTCACCCTGATGAACTGCTGCAGTCTTCGGTCTCGCATTAAAACTTCTTTGTAGAGTTTCACAGCTTTTGGGTGTCGACTGCAGAACTCAGAGTAAAGTTTCTTCATGTCGTCTGCACACTGACCTGAAAACTGCACACACACATGGACGTACATCACTTATACAAGACATGTGGAGTACAGTACACGGTACAGTGTGTGTCTGTGACCCTCAGCCGTACCTGTCTGAGCAGAAGGTCTCCGATGCTGCGGATGGTGAAGTTGTTGGAGCTGCCCTCCATCAGTCCCTCCTTCCTCCTGTTCAGCAGCTCTGACAGGAAGCTGGAGTGGAGCTCCAGCAGCTGGTCCAGACAGGGGAAGATGGTGTGAACCACACCTGCCTCCAGCATCACCTCCTCCAGCATCCCCCGTCGGTACACCCCCTCCATGATCCGCAACGTCCGAACGTGGTGGAACTCCGTCTGGATCAGCTCTGGGAGACAATCAAGAAACTGGTTTATCCTGATGCACTCGGCAAAGTAAGAGACAAGCAGAGACGTCTCCATGACAACAGACAACTGTCTGAGACTCAGGCCTGACCACTCGGAG
Organism: Psettodes erumei; assembly: GCA_016785225.1. NCBI lineage: Eukaryota > Metazoa > Chordata > Actinopteri > Pleuronectiformes > Psettodidae > Psettodes > Psettodes erumei. The sequence goes on along the minus strand of JAFBJZ010000955.1, from coordinate 482,116 downwards.
GCACTAAAACACAGAGTTCAGTGTGTTTAAGAAAGTGAAATAAATAAGTAAAGTTTATTTCGAAAGCACGTTTAAATTTGAAGCACTGTACAAAGGTTATAAAAATATAACATAAACCCAAAAAGAAAGATACTGTTCTGTATGTGTGTATCTGTGGAGGGAGTCCTGATTATAGAACATCTGCATATAAACTTTAGGGGGGTATGTTTTTGATTCTGTCTGTTTATTAGCATTAGCAGAATTACACTTTTTTACCAGATGCAGCTCTTGGTCTAACTTAGAAGCGATTACATTTTGGGAGTGATCCAGAGCAGTATTCTGATCCAGAAAATGTTGAAAGATTCTTCAAAAATTTGAATTTGAATTTTGGGGAAATGTTTAGCCTTGGCAGAGTTCTGTCCATCTCTCTCTCTCTCATATATATATATATACAGTATGTATTTACCATAGATGACGTCCTGCTGTTTGATGAGGTCCTTGTGAAGTGTCTGCAGGAAGTTGGGTTCCACGGCCATACTCCAGCTGTCAGCCTGAACACAGCTGCCCTCCACCTGCAGCTCCTCCAGCAGGGGGCTCCACCACCACTCACCTACACACAATACACAACATTCAACCCGTTGACATGCAAAGATGAGTCTCTTTCTCCTTTTTATGGGTCATTAGATTATCATGTAATATATTTGCAATGTCAGCTGGTTTCAGATGTTCTTGCACTGCAGCTGCTCCCGCTACTCAGAGGAGTTTCTTTTTATAAACTGTGACAACTTCAACTTTACATTGAAGAACAAACTCAAACAGGAACTCAAAGGAAACCTACTTCTGATCACTGTGACCAGGGAAGTACTGAGGAGCTGCAGAAAAATACCTCAAATAAGTAATCACAATATTCTTTTCTGCTGTTTACAATAGAGACAAACATTAACCTGTGTCTGAATCATGAGATTCTCAGCTTTTCAAGGCAACTTCACTGTTGCCTTCACAACAATACGTCACTGAGGAAAAGGTGTATTTACACCAAACTTCACATGGAGCTCCAAAACACCTAAACACAACTTTTTACATTTAAAAGAAAAGCCCTGGTTGACTATGAAGCTACTCAACAGAACACTGGGTGGGTTTTTTGATATATCAAATAAGCTCAAACAACGGTAACTCATGACGGTGACGTTACAGTTCACCAGAAGACTATCACATGATGTGTAATACTCATACTGAAAAAATGAGCTCACAAGTGACGCAAGTGTTGTAGGTTTTAAAGAGTTAAAGTGCAATTATTGATTAATCACTGTCATCAATGAAAGTGATTTACAGACCGTCATCAGTGAGAGACTCCATGGACAGAGTCCTGCTCCTGAAGTTTAAAGACTCAGTGGACTGAGACAGGATCCTCCTGAGACCTGCAGAGTCCTCAGTCCCACTGCGGATCAGACAGGTGAGAGGGAGACAGGGGGACGTGTTAAATAACATGCGTATTAAATGACCAGATCTGATCGTTTAAGAAAACAGTTTGCTGTAAAATGGGGAACTCAGTATAAACACAAGAGAAACTGTGTGTGTATATACTATATAGACACATATGTACATATATATGCACATTCTGCTATATATATATATAAGTGCGTGTGTAAGTTGTATAGCTGTAGTAGTGTATTAACATATGGATATATTTATGCTGGTCTATGAATATGTTTCACAAACTGAAGCTAAAACTTTAAAGTTGAGTTTTGCCACGCTGATACGTTTCAGTGACTATTATTTATATGTTTATTATTTCGGTCGGTCAGAACTTCATTATGCTCAGACACCAGTAACAGAACCTGGATCTGTTCAGTGACAAGACAACAGGAGCTTCTTTGTTCAACAGCCAGTCACATCCTTGCTCAGTCTCACCCTGCGATATTATTGGTGGAGACGCTCTTAGCCAGTGAGAGCCCGGAGCGAACTCGTCTGGACCCGAGGAGGGACTGACGAATGCTGTCAGAGGGATATATGGCCGAGCTGGGACGCTCCTTCATCATTGGAGCTGTGAACAAAAAGGACAGAAGAGACAAAACTCGTCATTATTAAACCACTCATGACAAAAGTTCTTGTTCTTCATCCCCTTTTAAAATTATAGCACCAGATCCTACATTTCCCAGAGTACAACTGGATAGAGACAGACAGACAGGCTTACTTTTGGTCCGCAGGGTGACGTTCTGCAGAGCTGAACTGTTTCTGACCATCGCCAGCTTCTGTTGCTGATGGAGAGAGACAGACAGGCAGTTGGACAGGTCCTCAGTGAAGACAGACAGACAGTACAGAAAGACAGATGGGTAAATGGGCAGGTCTTACCCTCTGTTTCATCTTGGCACAGCTGGCCAGGCTGTCTCTGCAGCGGTTGTGGATGGTGACATTACAGGCTGAGAGAGAGAGGTAGAGACGGAGACAGATGGAGACAGATGCAGACAGATGGAGAGACAGAGGAAGAGATGGAGACAGTTAGCAAGATGATTAAAAAGTATCATTACACATCAACACATTTTAATCAATAACTCAACAACAACAACAATTCAGTTTGTTTAATTCTGTATTATGTTAAATTATTCAATAAATGAAACTGTCTCTGTGGACATTTGTGGAATGTGACTGGCTCAGTCTCAGGTTTCTGTAACTGTTCAGATCATGTGAACGAGGATCAGACTCACTAACTGCTGATCCAGAAACCAGATCACGGAAACACACATTCTCCACAAAACTATGTGTATTATTCTGGACTGCAGAACGTCTGTCAGAACCCCTAAAACCTCTGCAAGGATCCCAAGGACCTTCTCCATGATCCCAGGAAACTTCCTCAAGGGCCTCTGCAACTTCAGGAAACCCCAAGTCCACATTCCTCCTGCTAAAAACCAAACGGAAACCAAAAATAGAGTCTGCGACTGTTTACTGTGGTCATACGCAGACATACACGCAGTGATAAAAATACCAGCGTGTGCTGGGTGTGTCTTTTTACGGGTCCAGTTTGAACTGTTCTCAGATTTAATAAAGCTGCGTCTCCGCTCAGAGTCCACATGAACCTCCTGAGTGTTTCTGACATTAAATCACTGTGTAATCTCAGATACATATTTGCCATGTTTCCATTCCCATCATCAGAAAACTCTCTGACTCGTGGTCAGACGTGGTCCTGGGTCCATCGAACCAGACCCGAGTCTCTGCTCTGGTGGTTCAGCATTAGTCTGTGTGCTGGGATTCAAGTCTCCAGCTCTCTGTACGGTCCTGGTGTTTATGACTGAGTATCTGTGGTTTCATTCAGTCAGATTCAGTTCAGTCTTGTCCAAAGTGTGTCACACATTCCTGGACCAGAGTCTCATACACAACGCACTGGTTAGATCCAATCCAGTCACAGCATGTTGACACACACTAAACACACACACACTCGTGCACCAAAGGGAAACATTAAATGCACAGACACACACGCTGAGACATATGTGTCCCTTTGTCCCAGTTCCCAGGGTTCATCCGGAGCAGCCAATCACAATGTAGGTCAGCAGGGTCGCACATTTTACACACACACACACACACACACACACACACACGCGTGGTATCAGAGTCAGTCTATTGTGTTCACACGGGGAGAGTTAACTGTGTTAAAATGATCTCGGATGACTGTGTGTGTGTGTGTGTGCTAATCTGAAGATGTACATCTGTTCATTGTGAAAGAGGATTAACGCACAGTCTGTCTCACACACACACTTATTGTTTATGTCAGTTGATTCATCACTGAAACAAAATGTAAACATCGACGCAGATGATCAGTAATAATCAATAAACAACACGAAGCACCACTCCTCTACCTCTCTGAACAGGGAGGTTCTCTAACCTCATGCTGGGTTCAAGGCAGCTGAGATCTGCGGGAGTTGTGCGAGCTTGTTTCAGAGCAGGGGCCTGAAGCAGGATTTGTGGTTTGGGAGGTAACTCCAGATTCGACCCAGGGTTTTCCGGGTGGTTATCACATGGCTTCACTTCTTATTGGGGTAAATCGCTTTAGTGACAACCCCTAAACTGCTCCAGAGTAGGTTATATCTATAACAGCGATAACCGATCAACCCGGAATAAAGTGCTGCCTACTGACCTATCACCGTTCACAGGGGGTCCTGTGGAGCTTGGTAGACGAGTTGTGAGGGAGTCTCTGAGGAGGACAAGTGTGTCTGTCTTTCCCTGATGCCTTTAATAGGAGAGATATATATTCTTGGAAGGAACGACTTGTCTGTGTGAGCTCCATGCACAGTCCCTCCGACTATGCGTCACCTTGTGTTAGTTTGCTGCAGGTACTTTATGCTGCAGGTGATGCAGAGAGGCAAGCCTCATTATCACGGAGGCCTCAGCTGCTCAGCAGGAGTGTACTCCTGTATACTTTATTTAATTTTTTTCCTCTTGGTTGTGGTAATGTCAAAATCATCTCATGCAGCTTTTGTGTGCCGCTAAGCGCTCACTGTCTGTCACTGAAGGAGCAGCTTGGTACAGCTACAGTTGCATGCAGGGGGTGAGAGGTGTTGTCCATGATTGACATCAGCTTGTCTGACATCCTCATCCACCCACCCACCTCCTTGATGGAGAAAAGAGGACAGCCCTTCACCAGC